>JAXGGA010010212.1:0-47916 GCA_038373865.1 Uloborus plumipes
TGGCTGCGATCCAAATATTAAAAGAACTTTTTCGTTTAGAGAATTTTGCAATTAATTTTACCGGAAGAAAGCGGTTTGGAAATAATTGTTTTTGGAAAGGAATTTTATTTGTAATTTAGGGAGAGTGCTAAGTATGCGCTACTTGACATCGTCTTTATTTTTGAGGAAGCATGTGCAAATAATTCGATTGATTCTTTGATGCAGGAAAGCTTTTTAGCGAGCCGCTTTAGCGGGGAGTAGTTTATTAAACTTTTCCTTGGTACTTTAAAGGCGAGCCGCCTTGGCGGCGAGTAGTGAATTGAAACTTTCCTGGCTACTGTAAAGGCGAGCCGCCTTGACGGCGAGTAAACTGTTTAAACTTTCCTCATTTCTTTAAAGGCGAGCCGCCTTGGTGGCGAGTAGTTTTCTCAAACTGCCTTCACTACATTACAGCCCGTGCAACGCCGGGCTACGCAGCTAGTATAAAAAATTTATTGTGACTTAGAAATTACTCAATTTTATACTGTTCAAATTTATATTTCTAACATCTGGAAGAAATGAATTTTAAAATACTTGCAATTATTTATGTTTATCATTTATGCTGCCTTCTTCATCCTAAAATTTAGTTATAGACTGAGAACAAACTGCAAAGCATATATTACTTGTTCATGAAATATTTCTAAATAGAACTAAGTGCTTCCTTATTTCAAATAAATCATGTTTCAGAAAACAAAAATGTCATTGAGTTTTAAAATTTTTGAAATTCATATGTTTTCTTTAATTTTAACCTTTTTGGCAATATATTTGAGCAATGGATGATGTATGATATTTAGTCATGCATCTATTTTTAGGAAACGTAAAGATAGTAGTTTAGAACATTGTTTATATAAACATTGAGCTTTACATTATTGCTTTAAAATTTAAATATATTTTTCTAAATACATATTTTACGCACTTTTTTTTTTTAATTTTAAGTTTGGCTACCATTTTCTGAAATTTGGCTACCATTTTGTGGGGTGTTAGTAGCCATTGGCTACTAATTCAAAATTTAAGTGTTGAGGTATAATCCTAGCTGTGCAAATATTGTACCGAATGCATAGAAAGATGAGAAGGGCCACTGTAGCCCTGAAGTATCGATACTAATAATAAAGTGGAAAGTTCATTTGGATGTCTGGATTTCTGTCCGTACATCTTTTATGGGCACACAACGGGCAAGACTGTTCAGTGGATTTTCATGAAATTTGGCAAAAAATTATTTCGTAGCATGCCAAAGAGCACCTTGAAGCCTTATTTTGAAAATTCAATTTTATTTCTTTTCTATTCCAAAAGTACACTCATTTTTCACATAAATTTGAAAAATCAGGAGAGAAAGATTTCATATACATTTTCAAATTTTATGTCATTCAAAAACTTGGAACTTTCTGCATTAAATGATATTAATGGGAAGTTCCTAAGAGCATTAGGAGAGCTGTAATAACTGTTTTTAGAAACCTGGGATTCAGGGCTTACCTTGAGCAAATCAAACGGTTCTACATGATTAAGCTGGAGAAAAAAGTCAAAAGTTATAACGGAACTGAATTAATTTTTCTCAATGGATGGCCAAGCTATTAGATGATCGATAGATGGAATAGATGAAGATAGCTAGTACCAAGCTATCTTCAGCTGGCCAAGCCGGGCTGTTAAATCTCGGTGAAGTAGTCGTGTGAATGAGGATACGAATGGGCTACCCATAACGGACAATAAGGTTTTTATTTGCAGATGTGTGCAAGTTGATTTGTACAATGGTAGGGGATGGCGCCATACATTAATGCCAAGGGTGACCCTTGATAGCTGCTGTTTGCCCCCCAACAAGTACCTTGGCTTCCCCAAAGCGAAAGCAATGAAATTTAACCACATTAAATTTATTGTGCCTTTATTAAGAAAAAACTTATTGCTCTGTAGGTGTAGATTTTAAATGTGCTCTTTTGAAAGAAATCATAAATCTTGATTTTTCGAGGAAATACTTGATACCTCCAGACATTCTAAGTGGTATTATTTCTAAGCATCACAAAATTGACAATGGTCTTTCCTATTATCACATTGCATTTTTTTAATACTAGATCTCGATGAACTGGCAATTAAGAAATAAAATTCAGCATTTGAGTTACAACAAACTACTTTTTAGAACTACTATGTAATCATAATTTTAGGACTGAAAGGTATTCTGAATACTGCCCACTGACAGCTTAATAAGCAGTAATAATTAGTAAATTTTAATTCCAGATTTTTACTGAAGACCATATGAATTTAGCTCTTTACTCTTGAATTGTTAAATCGATTATGGATTAAAGTTACAGTTTTTCAGTAGCTGTTAAACAATTCAGCTATGTACACATTTTAAGTGTCTATAGTTAACAAAATCAAGAATCTTTTGCAACTAAATATTTTATATTTAATTCAAAATGTCTCAAAAAGAGCTCAAGAAAAAATACAAAAACATTGAGCAAAGTTTGGCTTTGTAACCACCAACCTAATTATGTTAAAATAAAATTAATCACATGATTTTTGCTTTTAATGAAAATCAGTTCACTGAATAATAGTGTTTTAATTAGAATTAATTAAAATGCCTCAATTAAAAATTTTGATAATGCACTATTTCTATGAAAATAAATAAATGCATATGTATTTACTTTAAAAAATTTAATGGAAAGATACAAGGAGAAAAATTAAATACTTACTGATTCTTAATCTTCGAGAAACATCCTAAAAGGGAAATTAGAGAATTAGAAAGATAAAAAGGCTGATCACAAACAATACAAGATAAGAGAAACTATGTGATTTACAAAGTTAAAGAGCAGCACACAATTATTAAAACAAGACACTTGCATCGGATAGAAGCAATGGATAGCTTCCAGGTAATTTGTATTGTTCATTGTAAATGTGACGTATTTCCATGTAAGTGATTTTACCAAGAGTTATTATACAAAGCCCCTTTGTACATTTTTCCGTAGGAAATAAAGTACAACTGTTCAGCTACTATTCTTCATTAGAGAGTTTTCTTTTGAAAAGTGCTTTGCTCTGCTTTCATACAAAAAAATATAGCGGTAATACCATTCAGCAGACAAATAAACATTTTTTATACACATCGATAACACTTGTCCCATAAAATATAGGTGTCAGCTGATATTTTCCAATAAAAATGAAATTACCCATGCATTTAAGGGACAAAAAGGGGACAGGAGACATTTTTTGATCATAATTCATTGTAAATAGCTGAGAATAAACTGTAAATTTCAGAAATTAACTTCCATATAATGTATAAATATTTTACATATTTCCGTGAAGGTAGCACTCATATTCCTGAAGATATAAACATTTCTTTAAAAACTTAATTTTATAGCAATTTGTTTAAATGACAATTCAAAAAAAGCTTGGGAATAAATTTGATGGGGGAAAAAGGACTCGAGGGATCAAAAGGAAATAAAGGCCTTTATGGACTACTTACATGCTATGCTTACATCTAGTACCTTGAAACCAGTTTAAAAATAAATAAAGCAAGTAGTAAAAATATATCAAGTCACTGAAGCCTCCCCAGCAGAACTTAAGGGTAGGACAAATACTATATTAGAAATATTTATCAGTTGCATTTTAAAAACTTCTTAACTATCGTTCAGCCAGTGTTAGAAAAAAGATTTTAAATCAAGACATCATGATGTCGCCTAGTGTAAGTTTCTAGATGTCAAAACGAACATAGGTGCCATTTTTGATAAATCTAAATACTTTTTCCAAACAAACTCTCTGACATGCATTGTTGTACATTACTACAAAATTAAAGGATTTTTTACAGATAAAATTGGTTTTATTCGGAAATACTTTTACAAATTAATCCTTCGGACCAATCACGGGTCTTAGTCACCAGGAGTCCTGAAAGAAAAACTTCAAAGCAAATCAAAGTTTAGGCGTCGAATTTGGCACCTAGGGTTAGGTATCAAGGTGTTAAAACATTTTTTTTGTCACTAAATGTAACTAACAACTGCTAACCACTGGGTTTAATTTAATAAATTTAAACGCACAACAGTTGAAGCACGTAAGGAAAGAAAGTTACTCACAGCATTCAGTAGTGGAGCAGCAGATTCGCTCGCCAACAGCTCAGGGTTGGCCATTTTTTTAGCCTAGAAAAAGGATAAAAATAAATGAATGAATAAAAGAATAATAATATTTACAAGGTTCTAACATATTTCAAACTATATTTAAGTAGCAATATAGTACTTAAAGGATGCTTGCTTGTTTTATTAATAATATTACACAGGAAGGGGGGGGGGCATAAGAATTTTTCTCACAAAATATAGACCCAAAAAAGGGTATCTTTGAAACACAGGAATTTTTAAAAAATACTACAACAATAGAAAATGCATTTAAGCAACTTTTTTTTCAAAGAGAAAAAAAGTATTTACGCTTAAAAATAAAAAGTGTTCGTTTATGCAAAAAAAAAAAAAAATTTTTCTTCAAATTTTGAACTGTTTCATTTTAAGTGAAGCACCCAAATGAAAACAAATAAATTATTTAAAAAAATCATTGTTTCATGGCTATATTTCGAGATTGTCTGCAAGACTAAATATGAATATGAAGCATATGTAAGTATTATGATTTGTTTCAATTTCTATAATATTCTGACTAATAACTAGGATATTAGTCTTAAGCTATTCCATAAAAGTGCTACTTCAACGCAAAAACAAAAAAGGCAGGAGATAATGTTGTGCTTGCTGAAGAAATTGTAAGATATTTTGATTATTTGTTTTGCGTGTAGGAAATACATATGTTTTATTTTGCTTGCCTTACTTGATGGGTGGATGAATATCAGGAAAAGTGCTAATTTAAATCACAAATGAAATTCCCAAGTACTTCCAATTGAAAACCAAAAAAAAAAAAATCTTCTTTTTCAATAAACTTCGTCACACATACATTCCATAATGAAATTTTCAGGTTTTCCTTTACATCTATGACATTGGATCTTTTTTTATTGTTTCAAAATCATGTTGGCAGCACATCATACACTTGAATCAAATTTCAAAAAAATCCTGTGCATTATAAAACCTCACACCAGGAAGAAATTCTAAACAAAATAATGCGTTTTATGTTCCTCTATGAAGATTAGCTCTCATGTTTTAGAAAAAATAAATTTTGATCGCTAAAAAAAGCTAACAAAAGAAGTGATATCTCGTTCGGTGTAGAGTATGGATCTCTCAAATTGTTGTTAAACAACATGCATATTTTCACTTATAATTTTTTATGATGCTATATTAATGAAAAGTTTATTATTAACAGTGATTTGAAAAAAATATCAAAGTGTTATATTTAAATATGATAATTTTAATTGGTTCATTTAGAATATTATACAAAAAAATATCCCAGACATTTTAAAGCACACGCTTTTAAATGTCTGAGATGCTTTTTTAGCTGCTTATACAATTTTTTTCAAACTGCGGGTATCAGTATGTTGTTCATTAACAGAGCATTTAAAGATAACTTTTGGCAATAAAATGATAAAAATAAGTCATAGTTATGAAAAAAATAACATGAACATATTTTAAAATGTGATATACAGCACATTTAATACTTAAATTAAGCACTATTACGAGGGCTGTCTGAAAAGTTTCCGACCTAACATAGATAAAATATTTTTATCGTACAAAATGGCTGTTACTTTTTGACATAGTCTCTTTGTAAGTCCACACACGTCATCCAGTAACGCTCCCATCCTTTTAACCCATCCAAAAGTAATGATGAAAATGTGTCCTCGAAAAAGCTGTTGACAAAGTTTATGACTTCCTCATTTGAAAAAAACCTTTGTCCTCCAAGTTCTTTTTTCTGCTTAGGGACCAAGAAAGGGTCGCTTGGGGCCAGGTCTGGTGAGTAGGGTGGGTGTTCAACGATTTCGAGCCTTAACTCGTGAATTTTGGCCATTGAAACCACTGAGGTGTGAGCAATAGCATTTTCTTGATGAAAAAGAACTTTTTTTTTCAGATGCGGTCATTTTTCTTCTATTTCCTCCTTCAATTTATCAAGGAGAGCAGAATAGTATGCTCCTGTTATGGCTTTTCCCATTTTAAGGTAGTCAATGATTATCAGTCCAGGGCTATCCCAGAAAACGGTCAGCATCACTTTTCCTGCAGAAGGAACTGTTTTGGCCTTTTTTGGAGCTGTTCTTATTTGCAGTCCAATGTTTTGACTGCGTTTTTGTTTCTGGTGTGTACTGATGAATCCAGGTTTCATCCACAGTGATAAGTCGTCAGAAAAACTCTGGTTCATTGTGCCAGAAGTGCGTTGCAAATGTTCATTCGGATACGTTTCTGGTGAAATTGAGCAAACACGGCAGTCAAAGTGCAGCCAGCTACCGCGTGCTTAATTTCTCATTTAAAATGTGGCATGCGCATTCCTTAGGGATATTCATAGTTTCTTCTATATGTTTCTTCTATATGTCTTTGATGAACTTTAGCAATGTGTTCATCAGTGGTAGCAATTATGGGTCGACCTGAGCGTTCATGAACACTCAAACTGGTACGGCCACGTTTAAATTCCGCTACCCAAAATTTTACGGTTGAAGACGATGGTGTAGATTCCCCACACACAGAGTCCAACTCCTTTTTAATTTGTGCAGGCGTATTTCCTTTTTAAAACAAGTATCAAATCAGAGCTTGATATTCGATTTTTTCCATTTTCAAAAAAACTGTTGGAGCAACTCACAAGTATGGCTGTCACGCACACAATTTGAACTAAAAATAGCCAAAATTACGGTTCCAGGTTTCCAAAAGACTCCTTAATAAGAACATCTCTCTTAGTTTCATAAGTTTTGCCCTTTTCATATCGAGGTCGGAAACTTTTCAGACAGCCCTCGTATTTCCTGCAATACACAATAGCAGTAATAAGACTTATGCTGCTACTTCAAGTTAACAATTGTCTGCCAAAATGTAGCTCTGATGTAAAACAAATATTCAAGATACATCCTTTTAAGTATAAAAAATGTTTTTTCATTCTATTTTTTAAAAAAAAGTTTCTTGTTCGAATAAAAATAGTATTTTTTACATGCATCATACTAAAAACTGCACAACATCAAAAATGTGTAAGAAACAATGTTTGTTTACATATTTCCATTGGACCGTGGAAATATTCCTTGTGCATTTGTATAGTTTTTTCTTTTTTTGCAATGATTTTGAATCAAGATATTTTAATATCTTAACCATTGCATACTTTCTTGCTCATTTCTGCTGATTTTTATTATCTAAATGATTCTGACACGGAATGAAACAATGAAGTTGACTGTCTCCCAGGGACTATAGCAACAATTATAAATTTGTCAAAAAATAATAATAATAAAAATAATTAATAAAATCCAAAATAACAGTGCTGAAAAAAATTCAATAAAATTATGATCATAAAAGCAATAAAAAATACTTTTTTTACTTACCTTAATGTGTTTTTTGCCCAGAATATGGCTTTCCCATGTTCGCTTGGAATTCATCGTTTTGAGGCAATACTAAAATTATTAAAACATATTTTAAAAACTTTAAATAATACAGGGAAGAACTAGAAAGTAAAAATATGCTGAGGAATTTTATGTTTCTTTGGTTATGGCTGGGGGGGGGGGATAACATCGTTTTCTCAGTTATAAAATGTTACAACGCTTTCAAAACTCATACTTTGTTAATTCCTTTCTTCAACTGCATACTAATGTATAACAATTTTAAAAAAAAAGTAAATGTATAAAGTAAATGTATAACAATTCTAACCGGTTCGGAAGCAAAGTTATGAAGTTCCACTTCAAGAATTTTGTATAACACAAGAAACAAAAATCAAACACTACTCCCAAATGACTTGAACTGACCAATGGCAAATCCCAGTTTGTTGACACAGTAATTAACTATTCAAGAAGCCTACAAATAACATACACCGTATCTTTGGCAAAATAAGCCAGGGATCAAACTTGTGGGGTGAAGTACAATTTTGGTGAACTTCCTCTATAAATTAAGTAAATTAAGCAATATACCGCCAATTCGGTTATTCCATCCAAGAACTGCAGGCTCGTGCTTATTGGCACTTGTCAGCAAACCTGGCATAGGTCCGGTGACTACTCCTTTGTACCCGAGTTCTGCCTTAAAATTTACGAGTTGTACTATACCATTGTATTGTCTCTCGCTGGTGTTCTAAATTCATATTAGCTAACAGTTTTTTTGGCTCTCTTGGCTTCTATAAGAGAATTTCTGCCACTAGCTTGGTTAATCTTATTCCCAGGCCCGTCATTTAGGGGGGCAGGGGGGTCAATTGTCTCCCCCAGCTTTGAGAAATCAATGTATTTACATATAAGTGGGCGTGGTTTTTGCTGTTTTCCGAGGAAATTGCATTATGTTTTCATTCTTTGCTCCCCCCCTGGAAAAACTTGAAATGACGTCCCTGCTTATTCCTTGCTAAAGAGTGCCAATAAGCACGAAATTCAGGGACGTCATTTCAAGTTTTTCCTGGGGGGGGGGGGAGCAAAGGGTCCAAACACAATGCAATTTCATTGGAAAACATCAAAAGCCACGCCCACTTATAGGTAAATACATTAATTTCTTAAAGTCAGGGGGGCAATTGACCCTCCTTGCACCCCCCCTCCCCTAAATGATGGGCCTGACGAAACTCCAGTCCTTGCATCGAAAAACCGAGTTGGCGGAATATTGCATGTTTCTGCCTTAGCACCTTAGGCTTAGGGGCGGTGACTTACTGCTTTGTAAGCAAATCAACTTACTTCGCAATAAAAAGTTTCATTGTCATCGTATTCTTCATAGTTTTCCTCATATTCATCAAAGTTGGAATACACTTCATCAGTACGGGATGTTCTATCCGTTTCCCTGCTTCTAGATCTGTAGCGAGGCCTCTTGTAATCCCTGCCATATTCTGTTTCTCTATCAAATGATCTGCGCCGTGACTTTTTACTTTCATATTTACTAACAGGTGAAAGATGACGTGATTTCGAATAGTCCTGATCCTCTTGTTCACTGGGGGATAAATAGTTCTGGATAAGCTTGATTGCATTAATATTGGTTTTTTTTACACCTGATTCTTCTTTTTTAATGACCAATGAAGGAGGTAATTCACAAGTGGCAATTTCATCTTCTGAAACAGTGATGCATTCGAAACCACTTTGAGAATTTGAAGCATCTTCCTTCTTAATTACACCAGCAGCTTAAAAAAAAAAAAAAAAAGAATTACAATAAATATTTTAACAAGAATAGCAAACTTTTAATAAAAACTGAATAATAGTTTCCAAGGTTTAATTTTACTACAAAAAATGTTGACATTTTATTTCCCTTTTGATGCTTTAACTGCAATGTACTATTGATTAACTGCAAATTGACAATCATGTGTGTACTGTAGACACAAGGCTTCTGGACAATTACATAAAATCGCAATTGGTGAAGATTACAAGCATGACAAATAGGAGATTAAGTTTAGAATTATAATCCTTCGAGAGAAAGTAGTTCCGATTACAACAATGATTACAATTGTTAAAAAATGTAATTGATTACAATTACGACATGCAAATTACAGGGTACGTACTCATTTTTATTTAAATTTAAATCATGAGTTTTTAAGAACTTTAAAATAAGGGAGGGAAAATTAAGTCAAAAATAAAAATAAATAAATAAAATAAGGATCCAACAACAACTATTTGAATTAAATTTTCTAATTTGATTACTTCAATACAACACTAAATCGTCTTCACTGAATTTTAAATAATAACTTTGGACTGCATATAACATTAATATGTGATCAGTAATAATTCAAGACATAGAAGTTCAGCTATAATGTATTTAAGTACTACTTTGTAATAAATAATTAATAAAACGAAATCAAAAAATTATTTGAGCAGTTAATTAAAATTCATTGTCAAGACACTTGTCAAAAATTTGGAATGCAGAGAAACAATATATAGAAGGAGGGGAGATAAGAGCATAACAAAAAAAAAAAAAAAAAAATTGATTGCCAATATTTTGGAAGACGAAAATACCGGAACACAATCACTCCTATTTAGTGAAAAAGGTTCAAAGGAAGGCTATGATGTTAATAAATGGGCTTCCTAATTTAGATTAAGATTCCGGATAGAATGCTTCATATGAATAGTTCTAAGCAAAGGAAAGTAAAGAGATAACCAGTTACTTAAATTTATTGAAATGGAGAATGGACCTTTTTTTTAGTCTATGTGATCTAATGGTAATGCAGTTTATGACTTGCCCCTTTCATTCTTGGTGTGGGACTTATGGGCAAATTTGCAGGGAAGGCAAAACCAGGGGTCGTTGTTTCAAGTTTTTCAATCCCAAGCCAATCTTGAAATCAAGAAAAAATACTATTTTAGCAAGGTTATAGGCAGTTGGAATTGTTAAGCAGAAGCCGCTGTTACTTGCAAAGGGGTTAAAGGTTTTAAAAGGGCTCTTGATTTTAATTGGGGACAGATAAACTGACTAGGACCAGCCTAGCTAAGCCTCTCTTGTGCATGCTATTACTTTTGTATGTGTATTTATTAGAAAGACATATCTTATTTCAAACTATCTCTACTAATAATAAAGCTGAAGGTGGGTCTGTCTTTCTTTCATTCCTTCTGTCTGTTTGTTACCCGCGTAGCGCCAAAACCGTTCGGTGAATTTTCATGAAATTTAGCACAAAATTAGTTTGAAGCATGAGGTTATGCACTGAGAAGCGTTTTATCAAAAATTCTATTTCGTTCTTTTTCTATTCTAATTCTCAGCGAAAATTTGATAAAATAGGGAAGAAATATTTCATACACATTTAAGTCTTATGTCATTCGAAAGGTTGAAATTTTCTGCGGTAGTATTTTTTCGTCCCAAATAAGGAGCCTAGTATTTTTGTAGTATTTTTCTGGTAACCCTGTTTCCAATATATTTTAATAACTTAATTAAAAGATTTAGCAGATTTTTTTTTTTTTGCATATTTATAGATTTTGCATTTCATCAACATTGATTTTGGCAACGTTTGGAAACAGTAGTATTTTGTAGTATTTTGCTGTTTCAATTCTTTGGCAACCCTGTCTTTTTCCCTTAATAATTTTCAAAATGTATTTGTTTTCGTAGCAATCCAAACTCCTAGGCTTATTAAAATGAATTATTTAACGGTGAAAAGTGCTTTGGCACCTTGCTTGGCGCATTTTCAAAAAGTCACCAACTGGTGCATTTTTGCGTGTTGTCTCGCGGAGTTGAAAAGTCCGAGAGAAACTACGCAAAATAGCCAGGGTTACCATGCCCATTTAGCAAGAAAGGTGTACGCAAAGCACAGATTAACCAAATATTGTATAAATTCTGATATTGCTGTGATATTGCATCACATCATTTGGTTCTTTTTCAGTTCTTCAATCATTTTTGTAACCTATCATTTACGATCGCTTAACGATAATCTCCCGCGTTTTATTTCTACAACTTTTTAATTTTTCCCCGGAACACCTTCCCTTTTTATTCTTTTTACTGCCCTTAATTTTCCGCGCAGTTACATGTATCATTTATGCATTTTCGGTTAAATTAACGCGTTTTCAAATCGCGATTTTCTTATTCCCTTTTTCCCAAATTTCGGTTTTTTCGCATTTTTCCATTCTTGGCCATCTTGTGTGAACTTCTTTTTCGATCATCTCCCCCAGCTGGGTTGTTCTTTGAGGGCAAAATTTGACCCACGCTACACGCTATTGGACGAAACTTCCCGAAACTTTCCTGCTCGCATTCTTCAGGTCATTGACTCCCCTCCCACGCTTTTCTGTGATTGGCCCGCTCAAGGTCAAGCGCAGGAGCCTGGTGTTCGGAGTGCGCGAATTTCGGCAGATTGACTCTGGACACGGTGTCTGTCGGTACGACGTGTTTATCAGGGAGCTGAGTTTTATCGAGGCTCGAGTTAGCTGGAGAAGATGGAAAACTGCCGCCGAGAACGAAAGGGAGGCACGAGCCCCATAAAATAATTACTTAACAAAAGGAATCTCACTGTCCTCTTCTCGGCAGATCCCCAGCAAAGATGAAATAGCCCGCCTTTCCTCCACAACGAAACTTCGCTTTTTGGGCGAGATTCCAGACAGAGTAATGCAGAGCGTCTTCTTCACGACAGTAGAAAATCGCTTGCCCGCGAGATTCGGGATTCAACAATGCAGCGTCCATTATCCAATGTGGTGAAGAGGACTTCTTTTTTTCTCAATTCCATCGCTACGATTCCAGAATTCCGTTCAAACTTGTTTTCCTCCCTGCAGTATATTTTACAAGTTTTACAGACGCTCACTTAGCATATAAGTCCTTTTTTTTCTGCCTTTTGTCGCGTCGCGTCGCATCCCCCGGCTACATCATCCCGCGTTTCCAGCTCCAGGTTTAAATTTCAAGTCTAAGAAGTGTTTTTTTTCCGTTCCATCATCGACTCCCGAATTTAAACAGTATAAACTCTAGCTATAAATAACTTTGAACTTTCTTCAAGTTCGTCAATCCATCAAGATATGAACTGTTTTTTTTCAACATATGCAACTGAACAATAATAATATTTTGTTATATAAATTAGTGTAAGAAAAAAAAGGTATTGATATGAAGTATTTAATGAAAAATTCATTTATTTAAAAATTTGTGAGAGAGCTCTCAGGTAATAGAAAAAAAGGTGAAAGAAATGTATAATAGATGAGGCTGCCTTGAATAAAATTCCAGTGTTGATTTTCAAGATGTTTTGTTTTCTGAAGTTGTCAAACACATCTACACGACAGCGGGGTAAGTCATTTCCTTTCTTTTCTTTTTGGCTTTGAATTTAAATTACTAGGGCATTCAAGCCAGGCGTTAGTCTGGAGTTTTTTTGCGGTAAATTTTCTTCGCGATGTTACTTTCCACTTACGTTTCGGCCTTAAACTTAATTAACCTTTTTTTGAATTTCTAGGGAATATTTCCCATTAATTTTTTTTCCTTTTTTTAGTTTAAGCTTAACAAAATTAAATGTAACTAATTGCATCTCAAAATGATGCGCTTCACGCCACAATTGCAACGTTCTTTTTAACGTGTTTCATTTCGGAAAAAGCATTTTGTTTTTAAAGCTAGGAAAGAAAACATTCTTCTTCTTTTAAACTTTGGTAAGACTTCTGTTAGTTTCTGTAAGCAATAAAATTGTTTTTATTTTCGGGTAACACTAGTCTTAATGAATAAAGGAGTAACTTTTTTTTATCAAAGTAGTGAGTAAAAACAGGTCCCTTTCCATTCAATAGATAAAATGTTTAGCAAAATCAAAATAGGAAGCTGTTACTACAAAACTTTTACAATTACTATATCTTATTGATGGTGTTTTTAAAATATTTTTACCGTAATGTAATAATTGTTTTAAAATCAGAATTAATGTACAACAATTTGTGAAGTAAAATAAGTAAAAATTATCGATGTTAAAATTTTCAAGAAAAAATGAATTTTAAATTTTGTTTCCTTACCTTGTGCAACAGAGGATGCCTCAGGTGCAACTTTCTCATCATTTTTTATTTCCGGAAGATTTTCTACGGCCCTTTGTACAATTTGAACCTCCTCACTATTTACAGATCTAAGAGGACTGCCTGGCTGAAAGCCAGACAAAAGTTTTATGCCTCCAGACTCCACAGTTGAACCTTTTTTTTGTGACAGTTGGTCTTTCTGTGACAGCTGACTATCCGAAAGTATGCCTCCGGACTCCACATTTGAACCTTTTTTTGGTGACAGTTGGTCTTTCTGTGACAGTTGGCTATCTGAAAGCTTTATGTCTCCGGACTCCACATTTGAACCTTTTTTTGGTGACAGTTGGTCTTTCTGTGACAGCTGGCTATCCAAAAGTCCTGAGCCCACATTTGACCTTTTTTTCTGTGACAGTTGGTCCTTTCGATATTTATGTAATTCTTTTGACCAATCATCGTCTGATGAATCACAGCTCAAAGAATATGAACGCCTACGCTTTCTCTTTTCAATTTTTCTTTTATGTTCTTTGTGACGAGATTTATACTTTGCATACTTGTCAGTTTTATGTATCTTAGTTTTCGTTTCTCTTTTTTCTTTTTTGAAATGATACTTTTCCACTTCCAGTCCTGAAAATTATCAATCAAAATTATTCTAGAGTTGAGAAGCACAATGTCAAGAAAGGGCAAATATCTCATATTCATTTAAATAGTATTACTTATGAATTTCAATTTCGGAGCTTGTACAAGAATTTAAAATTTTCACAACTGGAATAATTTAAAAATAATTTAGTACAGGTTGTTCTTCATTATGAACATGAAATTATTGTCTTCACAGTATCTTTATTTGGCATTGCAACCCAGGATGGGTCCCCCTTAGGCAGCTTCACAATATCTCAACCCTATGCCAGACAACTAGGTTTTTGCCTCCCCTCCCCAAATTGATAAGTTTCATGATTTGCGTGCCCGTTTGAACATCTTCTAGCTATCTACTTTTTTGTTCTTCCCCTTGGGCTACTGCATATTGACTTTTAATATAGATTATCAGTATCAGGGTTCACTCAATTTTCAAAATCAAAATAAAGCACTTTATTATTATTATTTTAGCACACTTTCAATAAATAAATAAATATGCACCTGAAGACAAAAATGCAAAGCATATTGTGAATTAGAAATTTTATTTAAAATCGCATAATTCTGCACAAAATACATTTGAAATCACACTAAGTTTTAACATAGTTAAACAAAAACACCAAAATTGCAATCACATAAAAAGGGGTCTTTAGTTATAATCACCTTGTACTTTGAAGCTCCGATCTCAAAACACTTCAACTAAATAACTAGAACTTAGAATGGCTGCATTTAGGTCATGGGAATAACCATACAAGCTATTATTTACAGGGTTCAGTCATTAGTAAGGCAGAAAATGTTATGGATCTAGGTGTCTTAATAAACCAAGACTTCAAGTTTAGTCAACAGAGCAGCATAGCTAAGTAACAAAGCCAATAGGATGCTTGGGTTTATAAATAGATCTATTTCAAACAAATCTAAGAAGGTTCTTCTGCCTTTATATAGAAGTTTGGTAAGACCTCATTTAGAGTATGCTGTTCAGTTTTGGTCTCCTTATCTTAAGAAAGATATTAATTTATTGGAAAGGGTACAAAGGAGGGCTACAAGGCTAGTGAATGGATTTTCTAATTTAGACTATGATTAGAATGCTTAACATGTATAGTCTTGAGCAAATGAGAACCAGAAGAGACATGATTCAGTTGTTTAAATTTATCAAATGAAAGATGTTATAGGGTTAAATTTTTGCACGGAAAGCAGGACAAGGGGTCATTGTTATAAGCTGTTTAAATCTCAGGCTAACCTGGAAATTCGGAAAAATTACTATTTTAGCAGAGTATTGGGAGCTTGGAATAGTTTACTGGAAGAGGCGGTAAGGAGCAAGGGAGTAGATAGTTTTAAGAGGGCCATTGATCTTCATTGGGATCTATAATTTGACTAGGACCAGCCCAGTTGGGCCCAGAGCCTGTTGCTGGTCGTCACATTTGTATTTGTACGAGGGGTAACAAGAAAGTAAGGTCTCCTATTTTTTTTTAAATACAAAATGACCTTTTTTTACTAAGTATGATACATCGTTTGAAAGGCCAGGATCTTGGCTATTTTTCAACATAATTGCCATTTTTTTCCAAAACCTTACGCATCCGCGCGATGTACTTTTCTATGCCGGTATCGTATCACTTTCCGTCCGCTTTGCGCAGCCAGGTGTTGACCTCTTTTTGAATCTTCGCGTCCGACGCAAACTTCTTCCCTCCGAGATGTGTTTTTAGGGCGGGGAACAAGTGGTAGTCACTTGGGGCCAGGTCGGGACTGTAGGCAGGGTCAAAGAGACCCTGGACCAAATCAGGAAATTTGGCTGGGAAATCATTGATCACCTTGCCTAAGTCCCGACCTGGCCCCCAAGTGACTACCACTTGTTCCCCGCCCTAAAAAACATCTCGGAGGGAGGAGGGAAGAAGTTTGCGTCGGACGCAGAGGTTCAAAAAGAGGTCAACACCTGGCTGCGCGAAGCGGACGGAAAGTGGTACGATATTGGCATAGAAAAGTACATTGTGCGGATGCGGAAGGTGTTGGAAAAAAATGGCGATTATGTTGAAAAATAGCCAAGATCCTGGCCTTTCAAACGATGTATCATACTTAGTAAAAAAAGGTCATTTTGTATTAAAAAAAAAATAGGAGACCTTACTTTCTTGTCACCCCTCGTATTTAACATTTCACCAGAACAGTCGTGAAGAAATTTGGTAAAAGAAAATTGCTCCAAAGTGTGCCAATAGATGGTGCTGTCAGAGTAATTTAAAAGAGAAAGCTTACTAAAGGGATTCCTTAATTACAGCTATGTTGCTTGCCAAAAAGATACAACAGATTCCAATGCTTTAGGAACAATTTATTAGTGTTTACAGTGAAAACTGAGTGACAAGAGAAAAGGAGCTTAATGAAGTAAGTCAATTATAGAAAATTAACACTTAAGTTGTTTGATATAGCAACCACTACGAACTTGTTCAACTGCTAATTGATAACTGAAAGCACCAAAATGGTATGTTCCACACTATATGAAGGCTATCTGCCGATTGTATGAATGTAGTGAACACGTCAGGTTTTAGTAATTAGCATACCTCTACAGCAGCAATTTGAGCCCTTATAGCGTTATAGTGCCCACCGCTAATAAAATCACTGGATTATAAAATCAACCGCTTTATAAAATCAAATGTGGAAGAACAGAATCATTACTATATCAAAACATGATAAAACCATCCTTTAATTAAATCATTAGCACAAATTTATTAAAATCAAGCTTTCATAGAATGTGTGTTAAAAACGGTTCCATAGCGGAAAGAGTCAATGACGAAGAAATTGATGAACAATTTTCGCAATATGTTTTGACAGATGATAATTTACAAACATCAGGAGAGAAATCTGATTGTGAAATCACAACAGAAATAATAAATTCTCGAGCTATGTCACACCAAGAAGTGGAAGAATTGGTCTCTGAAGATGAAGAAATCTCATTCATAGTGCCAAATTTGTCTTCTTCAGTTGATGTCCGAAAAGCTCAAAACGCGCTAGCAGTCATTGGTACACTTTAGAACAAAGAGAAGGTCATACAGAAAATTACAAAAACGTTTATAAACTCTCAAATGATGTTGAATCTTTACTTTCAAATTATATTTCTCAAACAACAATAAGTCAATATTTTAAAGCCCTTGTGTAATTTAAAAATGTACTTTATACATATAAGTTAAATTTTAATTGTCTTTTAATTAACTTAACACAAAATATAGATAATAGTATTTTATTTCTTTTTTATTTTGTTTTACTTAAAACCTTTTCTTTTTGCAATTTTATCTATGCCGGTTTATAAAATAGGACGCTTAATGAAATCAAATGCACTCGGAACAAATGTGATTTTAATAAGCGGCGGGCACTGGGCACTGTACTGATAGATATATCAGAAAATCTTGGAACTATTTCTCCCCTTCAACAAACAAACTAGAACTTTAATTATAATGAAACTATAGAACAAACAGGTTTTTCTTAGTCATTTTATTTTGCCGTTTCTAAATGCATGTTCAAGTCAGGGGAAGGAGGGTGACTTTTGATAAGGAAAAATTTACGACAAACAACCCATATAGCTAATTTTTCCAGCAAAACTAACTTTGCCTTTTTAGCAGGGGGACGGGGCGGGGGTCAACCTTTACAAGGGAAAAATGTCCCATAAACAACTGTAGAAAATCAGGAAATGTTCCCTCACAAGTCCAATTCTTTAAAATAAGCTGTAAATAAATATTAATTCATTATGATGTAATTTTATTATTTCTGAGTTAACATAACTGCAGTAAAAGGTTGAAGGTATGAACAGTGCGGTAAACAATGGATTCGTGAAGACTCTATATTCTAGAATAAACGGAAATAAGAGCACGTTTCAGAAGAAAATTAACGTGGAGTGGCTACAAGAAATAAAAAAGCCTATTTTAATTGATATTTAATCAGAATAAGAGCAATAATTAACAAAAAATCGTTATCATAAAAGCAAAACTTCTTCGTACAAGATTACAAAAATTGGATGTCTAAACAGCATTTCTTCCAATTTAGTCTCTGTTTTTCTAAAATAGTTGAGGTTTTTCACAACAACTAGAGAACTTACTTTAAAAAAAGTATTGATGAGAATACTGTTTCTCTCCTAAAGCTGTATGTGTGAAAGAACTGTTTTATCTCAATGCATTCATTGAGCTTTAAAATGTATATACGTAACAATGATTCCATCATGAGATAAGCCTCTCAATATTCCTCCTTTCCCACTGACAATTACAGTATACTGAAGTAATATATGTAAAGTAACCAGGGGTCTGGCCAGAGGAAATTCGGGTCCGTTAACGGACCCTTCACAAAAATACGATCAAGCAAAACGGACCCTTCACAAAAATACTATCCAGCAAAACGGACCCTTCACAAAAATACGATCAAGCAAAACGGACCCTTCACGAAATGCTGATCAAACAAACGTACATTTCACACATCATTCATTCAAAATGCAAATCTGATATCAAAATAATGCATAGCATATTTCTGTGTAAAAGCCCAAAACTTTTGGACCCTTTCTGAAGTTAAAGAAGGGAATCGCTTATCTGCCAACTTTGCGGAAAAAAAAAGTCGTTGCTCCGGCAAGCAAAAACTCTTTAGTGTAAAATGTAGCACTTTTTGTTGGTTTCTTTTAAAGAAATTAACAACTTAAAAAAGGTAGTTGTTTTGCTTTAATGGTTCTGCTTGTTTATTTTATCATATGCAAATCAAAGTGGCTTGCTGTGATGTTGCTGTTATAGATTTCTCTGGAAGTGCAGAGTAAGGATTTTACTCCCTGCTATGAACTTAAACATAAAGAAAATAATAATAATAGCAATTATCAGCGGAATGAACTTAGAACTGCAAACATATAGCTAGGGTTGGAGAAAAAATGGGATTGCTTCTGGGTTGAGCGATCAGCTATTTAAAATTAAAATTATCTCCATCTGACGTCTTTGGTGCGATGTTTTGACCTCATTTTGGCAGAAAAAGATCTGTTTTTTTATTTCATTTATTTATTTTTTTTAATGCTTACAAGGGTGGTGTTTTGGTTTTATTCAGGAATTAATGTATTTTTGCGTGTGTTAATATTGGAAGTCTGGTATTGTTTGTTTTGCTATGTTTCCCTACCTTATTTTTTCCTCCGAATTTTTGGCGAATATGTCGGTGATTATTAATGACATTCATCATATAAACCTGATGAAATGTAGCTCTAAAATTTTTGACTTTAATAAATTGTTAAAAACAGTTTTTATATTTCTGATGCTTTCATTTTGAAAAAAGCGATCTCTGCATCCGATATGAAAATCGAATTTTGCTTACTTTCAAGCTAATTACTCTTAGGCAAATAAATGAAAATTCGCTATATTTTTTGCTCAGATTATTATTTTAAATTTTTTAAAGCAAAATTAACTGTTCTTTTATGAGTCTAAATGTGAAACGATCGTTTCATTTTATTTTTGCATTAATTGTGTTAATAGACATCAATAATATGTTTACCATAGACCTTTAAAATGCAATTGTAAAAAAAATTCACCAAAAAAAAAAAAAAAATATTTTATGTTCCGTTTTTATGCTTTTGATGTCACTTGAATGATCACTTTGAAAACTGCAATCTCTTTGCATCCGCTACAGGACTCGGACTTTTCGCATTTTTGATGTTTAATCAGGGGTGATTGTGAGCTCACAAAAAAATACCTGAAAGTTTTAAAGAGAAAACGTGTGTGTGTGCGGTGGGGGGGGGGGGGTACTCAAGCACAACTAATTTTATAATTATCCATACTTAAGAATTAATTTCCTTTTATAAACTAACACATTTCATATATTCGAATAGTTTCAAAGTTTTTAGTCAAAATATTGTGCTTGCATTTAATTGAATCTTAAATGAGTAATAAAGTTACGTTAGAGCTGGTGTTAACAAATTTTCTCCAAAAAAATATTTAAGGAGAATGCAAAAATCTAACAGAATTACTATTTGTTGTGCAAAAATACTTATGAAGTACCGTAAATCAGGGTTACTTGGACCCACAAGAGGGCTACTTGAGCCCACAGTAAAATGATAAAATCTGGGTTTGGTACTAGCGTTAGAGACTGCAGAGGGCTTCTACCAATTGGAGAAAAGAGGAACTACGTGCAAGTCTTCAACTAGTAGGTACCAAACCTAGATTTTATCATTTTATTGTACTGGGCTCTTTTAACCCCCTAGGGTCCAAGTAACCCTGATTTACGGTAATGAAAAGTTGGATTTGTTACTGAAAATATGGAAAAGAATTGATCTAGATGCAGTGCCCATAAATCTCCTCAAAGATTTCACATTTGTTAATACTGGAGAAAAAACTATTTAAAGATATTATGTATGTGTTAAAAAACTTAAATAGTTGAAACAAAAATAAAATTCAGCCACAGATTCAGCATTTGAGTTTTTGGCATTTGACACTCTAAAAAAGCATGGAATTTTGTTTTAAACTTTTATTTTAATGATTTGATCAAAACAAAAAGAAGTGTTTGTCTTTCAACAAGAAATAGCAAGCATCGAAAATGCGAAGTATATCATTCTCACAGCGGACGCACAAAGAGATCGCAATTTTTAAAATGAAGGCGTTAAAAGTATGAAAATGGCATATAAAAGAATTCAAATAAACTTACTTCAGATTTATAATCAAAACCTCAACGATAACCATATTATTTTTACTATCCACATAATTGAGCAAAATAAAATTAAATCAGATCTTCAAATTTCAACTTTGACATTTTGATTTTCATAAAAGACACAGAATTTCGCAGAATTTATTTTAAATTAAATTTTTTTTAATATAAATAGAAATATATTTCATTCAATTGTCTCCTAACTAAGAGTAATAATCATCAAAAATGAGAGAAATTCGATTCTCATATCGGATGCAAAAGGATTGCATTTATTTTTGATTGAAGGCCTCAAAATCAAAAAAAGATGAAAATAAATTATTTTTTAAAGTAAAAAAACAAAAAGAATGCCATCGAACATTCCTATTCGATGAATATTATTAATAATTATCGGTATAATCATCGAAAAGTCAGAAAAGAAAAAAAAAATCGGAGGTGGGAATTTTTTTTTTTTTTTAACATTTTATTTCCGGTATTTTCACTCATGAAAATACCGGGACCGATCATAAAAATACCGGAAATCCGGTAAAATACCGGAACACAATCACCCCTGTGTTTAATACACTTTTTTAAGAGGAAAATAGATGAAATTTATTTTTATTTTTCATTAAATTGAAAAAAAAATTTTTTTTTGCAATTTTTTTTTTCAAAATTGTTTGATTTTTACAATATTATTTGATTTTTCACAAAATTATTTATTTCACAAAAAACGGACCCTGTGAAAAATCCTGGACAGACCCCTGGTAACATCATATTATATTTTCTTGCAAATCTATAAACATAAACCTCTAAACAGTAAAACCTTCAAATAACCGAAGGTCATGGGACCAGAAGTTTTGTCTGTTATTAAGATATGTCTCATATCAGGTAGGATTTGCTTCGTGAGGATTTTGTTACTACATTACCAATTAATTTTATGGAAAATTACAATATGAAAATATATATTGCCATCATGCACTATAATACTCATATTTGTACATTAATTACTGTACTTCACTATAAAAGTGCAACTAATATTTTTGTCTCGTATCAAATAAAGATAATGTGTACCAGGTCAGAAATGGAGAGAGAGAGAGAATAACATTTTCATAAATATTCATCTATTTATTCATTTCTTTTAACATTAAAAATCTATTTTTCAATAAATTTTGAAAGTGTTGCATCTCTCTCAACGTCACCTATTCTCGAATAATAGTAATAATAATAATGAGCTTATTAAAGTAAGATCTGTACAGTCGAACCTCCATATATCGAACTTCCATCAGGGTTCATACTCAAATCTGAAAATTAAAAATAAGGAGTTTTGCAGGAGTTTATTTCAATTTTTAAGGAGTGCAGGGTGGCCACAGGAAGAACAAAATCTTTTTCCCTGACTTTTCCCTGATTTCTCCCTGTCCAACTAAAATTTTCCCTGAGTTCTCGTACAGCGCATTTTTCATCCTCTTGAAGCTCAATTTCTTCTCTTAATTGACACTTGAATATTCCTGGCTATTTAAACTGTTTCAGGCATCTACTTATATTAAAAACTGAGTATCTTTCTTTCTAACTATCTTTCTATGTCACGCTTCTTTCTCCTGAACGCCAATGAACTGAAAGTCGAACCAGGTACCGATAAATAGGTAATTTTTCAAGCTTCATTAGTTTCAATCTATATAATTGTATGATTTTAATTAGCGAAGATATCAATTAATAAGTAGTCAAATTTAAAGCGATTAAGCCTAATAAATGATTAAACTTCCAAGACATTTTTTCTTACCGTTGCCATTTTGAATTAAAACATTAATTAAATTATTGAACTATTTAAAGCTCCAAGATATTTATTTCTTTCCGTTGCGATTTTAAGGCAGGGATTCAAGTGAAACACGGACGATCGCAACTCACCAATGCAATCGCAAATTCCAAAATTTGGATTCAAGTGAAACGAATTCACTTGAATTCGACTTACAGTAGCGGTTGCAATATGCAAACGCCTCGAAGCGATTGCAATGGTGTTTCACTTGAATTCGGCCCTAAATTAAAACGTTAATTAATTTGAACTTTTTAAAATGAAAGATTGTTATTTTTTTCCATTGTCATTTTGAATACGTGTTATAACAAAATTCTAACAATTGTTTTTATTCTAATTATTAATGACATATTTTTTCTCTGGTACCATTTTGAAAATGTGTTTTTAAATAAAATTGCAATTGCTGTTTTTAGAATGGACTTTTTCTGGCTGCGATCCAAATATTAAAAGAACTTTTTCGTTTAGAATTTTGCAATTAATTTTACAGGAAGAAAGCGGTTTGGAAATAATTGTTTTTGGAAAGGAATTTTATTTGTTATTTAGGGAGAGTGCTAAGTATGCGCTACTTGACATCGTCTTTATTTTTGAGGAAGTATGTGCAAATAATTCGATTGATTCTTTGATGCAGGAAAGCTTTTTAGCGAGCCGCTTTAGCGGGGAGTAGTTTATTAAACTTTTTCTTGGTACTTTAAAGGCGAACCGCCTTGGCGGCGAGTAGTGAATTAAAACTTTCCTCACTACTGTAAAGGCGAGCCGCCTTGACGGCGAGTAAACTGTTTAAACTTTCCTCATTTCTTTAAAGGCGAGCCGCCTTGGTGGCAAGTAGTTTTCTCAAACTGCCTTCACTACATTACAGCCCGTGCAACGCCGGGCTACGCAGCTAGTTAATTAATAATTTTTGAGCAACAATAACAAGAAATGCATTTGAGACTACTATTTTTTTAACGAAAAATTAAGTTACATGGTTGGTTTGATTTATTTAATAACACTAAAGAACATCATTAACAAAAGGAATGTTTTTCAAATTAAAAATCAGTTTACAAAACTTACAACATCTCCAAAGAGAGTACAAAAACTATTATTCAGTTTTAAAAACTTTTGAGGAACATCTTTCACCGCTACTCTTCCCTCCGACTTCACAAAAGATAGAATTAAACTTTCAAGACTGCACAAAATCCCTCCAGCCTTAAGACATCTGGAGATGAAGCAGTGAGTAACCGCTCCTAAGCAAGGGCTAAGGCAGGAACATGCAATACACCGCCAACTCGGCCATTTCGATTTTATACCTGAGATCTGCCTTAAAATTTACGAGTTGTACCGTACCAAGTGCTGTCGCTCACTGGTATTCTAATTTCACATTGGCTACCAGTTTTTTTGGCTCTCTTTGTTCTGTAAGAGGACTTTTGCCTCCAACCCGGCTACTTTCGTTTTCCACGCTGATTGCTGATGAGTGCATAACAAGCGCGAAACTGCAGTCCATGGATCGAAATGGCCGAGTTGGCGGTGTTTTACATCTGGAGAAGGTTTAAAAGTTTTTAATATGTCAGCTATGAAAACTTTTCAAGAGAAAAGGCGCAAACCTTTTCTCCCCAAGTTCACCAAAGGTGGCTAAATTTGTATAAGCCATACTATTTTTGCACCAAACAATCTTTAAAAGATTTAAGCCTTCAATTTCAACTCAAATTATTTTCGGCAGAGGGACCCCAAATACTTCCTCCTTAAGTCACTGAAAGAAAATCATAAAATAGTGTTTTTTACATATTTGAGCTTTTGAAGTTTTTCAATGGTTAATTACCTCAACACCTAACTTTAAAAAATATTGCAACTTAACATTGGGCTTTTAAAGCATCAATTTTGAAACACATTCAGAAGAGAATGCCTGAAATCTACTATCGCCAAAGATGGCCCAATCAGCATTTTAAAGCCTCCAGTTCAGATATTTTTCTCAACAGACCTCCCCTCCCTCCAAAATTTACATCACCAAACACAACAAAATGCTTTAAACTTTCAATTTTGAAAAGTTTTTGAGTGAGAGCCTCAAAAGTACCCCTGCTTGAGCTACACAAAGATAGCTCAGAGTTCTTAATAATTCAACTTCAAAACATTTTCGAGAGAGAGACCCTAAACCCTTCCCTAAATTCATCAGAAAATGGCTTAAATTTGGGTTTTTAACGTTTCAGTTTCGGAAATTTTCTAGAAAAAGCTCCCACCCTATCTTTATAGCCCCAAAGACAACCTTAAAATTTTAAGACTGCAATTTCAAAAAAAAAATCAGAAGGTATCAGACAAATACCCTCTCTTTTAAGTCACTGAAACATAGCTCTCTGGGAAGTTTGAGCAAATTCAGCTTAAAAATCTTCCAGTACAACCCCAGAGCTTTATGCTCATGAAAGATGGCCTATTTGCATCTTTAAAACTCCAGTTTTCGATTTTTCCAACAAAAAAAATCTCCTCCCTTTACTCAGACATTGCCTAAGACACCACACAAAAGATTTAAGATTTCAGTTTTGAAAATTTCCTAGAGAGATCCTCCCCTCTGTAATTCACACAAAGGTAGCCTGAAACAGAGTTCTTAATACTTCAGTATTACAAAAACTTAAAGAAAGTACCTTGAACCCCTTCCCTTAAGTTCAAAAAATATGATGTAAATTTCCATTTGTAAGACTTTCCCTCTTTCCCAAGCACCCCCCCCCCCTTATACATTTAGATCACCAACTACTAAAAGTCTTCCACCCCCTCCCTCCATTTTAGTTTCAAAAATTTCTTGGCCTCTCTTTTTTAAGTTTTTCAAAAGTAGCCTAAAATTTAGCTTTTAATGCTTTAGAGTTGTGGATTACAATAGTCAAAACCCTTCTCCTAAGTTCACCAAAGATTGCTTAAATTTTGCATTTTTAAGACTGCAGTTTTGTAATTTTATCAAAAAAAAAAAAAAAAAAAGCCACTCTTCCCCCATTAGTTTTACATCACTAAAAACCTCCCATCCACTTTAACTCTCCATATTAAAAAAAAAAAAAAAAACCTGAAATTATCTTTTTACGTCTTTTACGAATAATTCACGACAGTTTGGGAAAATTTTCTGTTAAGTGTTTAAGATGTCCTTAGATTATCAAAGATGTAATCTTTTTTAATACTTTAGCGTTGAAAAATTACGGACTGAAGTTCTGATTTAATTTTCCCTGATTTGTTCCCAAATTCCCTGATTATTCCCTGATTTTTCCAGAATTTTCAAAATCCCTGATAATTCCAGGTTTTCCCTGTTTTCCAGGTCTGTGGCCACCCTGGAGTGTTTTCCAGTCAAAACACGCATTTTTTAACAACACATTAAAAAAATGTTGTATTTATTTTTGTATTATTTATTTTTGCTGTCACACAATATGTTGAATAATACACTAAATTGAAAGTCAAATATGAATTTACTGCTTCTTGAATATTAGCCGACTTAAAATAAATTCAGATA
Organism: Uloborus plumipes; assembly: GCA_038373865.1. Taxonomy (NCBI): domain Eukaryota; kingdom Metazoa; phylum Arthropoda; class Arachnida; order Araneae; family Uloboridae; genus Uloborus; species Uloborus plumipes. The sequence continues at coordinate 25,930 of JAXGGA010010212.1, forward strand.
CCTAAGGGGTTGGGGGTAACTATTGAAAAATATTTTATTTTGAAAATAAATTTCTAAAAAAAATTAATTTAAAAACGGAAAAAAAAAAAAAAAAATAAAGACTAATTGAAAATTAGTACTTTTTGAAAAACAAGACACTTTAAAAAAATTATTATTAAAATAAAATAATACTAAGTGAACTGGAAATAGTAGAAGCCAAAATTCAAACCTTTCAAATTTCTTAAACTTTTTGACGATTGACACTTTTAAAGAGCACAGAATTTCGTTTAAAACATTTCAACTTAACGATTTAAACAGAAAAAAAATAAATAAATAAAATGAAATTTTAGTTATTTACCTCTTGACAGAGTATAGTAAACATCATAAATGCAAAAATTCCTATTTGAACGGCGGATGCAAAGAGATCGCGATTTTCATTATGAACGCGTTGAACAAACAAAAGGGAAAAAAACGATATTTCAAAGGATTTATTAAAATAAATGTGTCATAATTTAAATTTTAAAGCTCTTTGATAAACACATATCAATATCAATCAACGTAGTCGAGATAAAATTTTAATTAAATCAATGATTTCAATTTAAATTTTTTGACTAATAAGGAACCCAGAATTTCGCTTGAAAAGTTTTAATTCTCGATTTTAATAGAAATAAAAAGACATTTTACTTGTTTGCCCCTTAGCATAGCAAAGTAAACAAAAAAAAATCAGAAAAACTCTATTCTCAAACCGGATGCAAAAAGATTGCATCATTAAATTGAAGGCATCAAAAGTACAAAAGCGGCAAATAAAAGAATATATTAACGTAAAACAATTTTAGAAAGTCATTTTAACAGGTCTAGATGATGTATATTGTTAATAATTATTGATACAATCATCGAAAATTTGGAGTAAGGAAAAAAATTGGATGTGGAAAGATATAGCGGCTAAGTGAAGGCATAGCGAAAAATACTGGATTTCAGGTTTAAACACACGAAAAAATACCGGAATTCAGGTAAAATACTCGAACACAATCACCCCTGGGATCTGTGGCAGAAGAAAACACTTAGCAGGAAAAAAAACATGAATTAACAGAATGAAAAAATAAGGAGTTTGAAAGGAGATAATGGTGACATTCAGGAGTTTTAAGGGCCCTTATTTTCTCTAATTAAAAAGCAGGAGTTTATAAGGAGTTTGTAAGGAGCGTACGAACCCTGTTCCATATATCGAAATTTTCCATATATCGAACTTCTAGCAAATTCACATGTTCATTACATAGAAAAACTGTTTCTATATATCGAAAAAATCTCTATATATCGATTTTTTTGGAAGCGTAATTGGAGATTTTATTCCGCTTTTAGACATTCTACCTCACAAAAGATGAAAGTCAGGAGAAAAGGGAAGGTCAGAAAAGGTCACTGCAAACCCCACCGTCAGCTGTAGATAAAGTGTGGACCCCTGGAGTGGACAAACACGTTGTTTGTCCATTCTGGAATTCCCGGATTATACCCTCCCCCGTCGTTTTCGAATTTTGGATGCAACCTGTCCTGTAGCAAAACCAGTTTCTATCTAACCCTTTTGTTTGGTGGTGATTCCTCTCTCTCCATGATTAGTTTCAGCGAAAATTGTTTTAACTAGTGCTGTGCCAATTCAATTTGATTTTGTTTTCCCTCTCGATTTACAATGTCAAAAAGAAAATGCCTTAGTGCTGCAGATAAAGTGGAATTGTTAAAGGACGTAGATAGTGGTATGAAAAAGAAAGACATTTCGTCAAAATTTGGTATTCCTGCAAGCACACTATCAACTATCATAACTAGCTGTCGTGGCCGTCACGAAACTTTCTTCTATATCTATCTTATGAATTCCGGTTACAAAATAAAATACGTACTCGCCCGAGTAATTGGAGACAGCTCCAATTTCCCAATTATCGTAATAACCCTGCAAATGCAGAATCAATGAGCGAAATTGGAAATCATTGCAAAAGCCTTGTTTAGATTAATTGCAAACATTTTATTTGTTAGTAAAAAGAAATTGGCAACAGTTAAAAATTTCAAATCATTGAAAGTTTTCAGCTGTTTTGATAATTAAATAGCGTGAAAGCGATTTTTTAATGAATTAATTTTTCGCATTGTTGACTAAGCGCAAAAATCACCCCATCCTCCCCCTGGGGCGATTGGCGCCAAAATTTAATCGATGCTTGCTTCCATATTGGGTTAGTGTTATTCCAAATTTCATTCAAATCGCAGCAATATTTCCCGAGATACAGTAGGTGCAATGACAAAATAAGCACTTTTGATTGCTCCACCCCCCTTTGAGATATTGACACACAAATTGAATCAGCACCTGTACTCAATAGGGTCTACCTATGGACCAATTTTCGTTTGATTCCGCCGGTTACTTCCTGAGATATAGCAGTCACCCCCGCGCAGAACACGTGCGATTGCTCCACCCCCCTTCGAGATATTGACAAACAAATTGAATCAGCACCTGTACTCAGTAGGGTCTACCTATGGACCAATTTTCGTTTGATTCCGCCGGTTACTTCCTGAGATATAGCAATCACCCCCGCGCAGAACACGTGCGATTGCTCCACCCCCCTTGGAGATATTGACAAACAAATTGAATCAGCACCTGTACTCAGTAGGGTCTACCTATGGACCAATTTTCGTTTGATTCCGCCGGTTACTTCCTGAGATATAGCAATCACTCCCGCGCAGAACACGTGCGATTGCTCCACCCCCCTTGGAGGAATTCGCTAAAAAAAGTCAGGTGCACCAGTTCACATAGTGGTACATATGTGCAAAAATTTTTGTTCGATTTCATTCAGTAGTTTTTGCTCTAGCGCGGCCACAAAAACTGGTCACACACATACAGACTCACACACAGACACACACACACACACACAGACAGACATTTTCCAAAAATGGTCGAAATGGACTCAGCACACCTCAAAACGTGCAAATCCGTCAAAATTCGACATTCGAAAATTTTCACGAAACCAATACTTTCTTCTATATATTAGATATAGAAGAAAGTAAAAAACCGAGATGCTGTGATGAAATCATATCAAAACATTGAACCGAAAAGAAAACGTTCAAAAACGTGCAGTTATGAAGCAGTTGACGAAGCTGTTGTGAAGTGGATCAAAGTTGCTCGAGATCAAAATTTGCCACTTTCTTTTCCACTCATTAAAGAAAAGGCGTTGGAGTATGCAAAACATTTCGGGCATGACGAATTTCAAGCAAGTTCTGGGTGGCTTAACAAATTCAAGAAAAGGCATGCCATCAAAGAAAAGGTTGTTTCTGGAGAAAGCAGAAGTGTAGATGAAGCAGTTTGTAATGACTGGAAAAACAACGAGTTGCAAAAAATCCTAAAAGATTATCAGCCTGATGATATTTTCAACATTGATGAAATGGGACTTTTTTATAAGTGTTTACCCAACAAAACTCTAACTTTTAAAGACGATGATTGTCATGGCGGAAAAAATAGTAAAGACAGGATAACTGTACTAGTAGGTGCTAACATGAGTGGTAAAGAAAAGCTTCGTTTATTGGTCATAGGTAAGAGCAAGAATCCAAGAGTATTCAAAAATGTAACATCTCTAGAAATTGATTACCGATCCAATAGGAGGTCATGGATGACTGGTGACATTTTTGAAGAGTGGATTTGTAAATTGGACAGAAAAATGTACATTCAAAATAGAAAAATTGCTTTGCTTGTGGACAATTGCCCTTCCCATCCTCCTAATGTGTCTTCAAAACTATCAAATGTGAATTTACTCTTTCTTCCCCCGAATACAACTTCCAAACTACAGCCAATGGACCAAGGTGTCATAAAAAACCTTAAATGTCATTACCGAAAATGCATTCTTCGACGACTCATCTGGACATTAGAAAACGAAAAAACAAATTTACATAAAGTGATTGACCTGAGGATATGTGTGTCGGAATTAGCCAAAGTGTAGGAAAATGACGTTTTGGAGTCGATAATAAGAAACTGTTTCACAAAAGCTGGATTCCATATTTTGCCAGAAATTGAAGAGCAAGACGTGCTCTCGGACATCCAACAGTCTTGGGAAATTCTGCAGTCTGAAGGCTATATTGAAGACAGTATTCATCTTAGCGAATTCCTGACCGTCGATGATAAATTAATTGTTGCTGATTATCCAACCGACGAAGACATATTAAGCTCGATTACTAAACATGATGAAACAGAATTCGAAGAAGATGAAGATGTAATTAAACATGAAAACATTACGAAACCGTCAAAAAAAGAAATGCAAGAAGCATTTGAAACAATACATCGGGGGCTGCAATTCACGGAAAATGTTCCTGATGGAGTGTTTAGTGGACTGAATAAATGTGAACATTTTTTTGATGAACTTTCTGTAAAACAGGTTGTTCAGCAAGATATTCGCAGTTTTTTTAAAAGAATGTGATCATTGCAACTACTCTTTGGATTACTGTTTTTCAATAAGTATGTATAATATTCATTAAATTTTTCATATTAGTCATTTTTAATTCTTAACTTTCATCAAATATGATTAGCGTATATATTAGTAATGGAGTTTCATGTGTGAAATTTTGCTTTAATTTCAATGTTTCCGGAGCAATTTTCAAAAAACTGAGGTCCTTTCTATATATCGAAATTTCTATATATCGAATTTTTTTCCGACAATTTGCTACTTCGATCTATGGAGGTTCGACTGTATGTGCTTTGTAAAAGTCACTATTTTTTCAGGTATCAGTTCTATTCATAGGTAATCCAATGGTCTAATCCACAGCATCTTCCAAAAAAAAAAACAATTTGTTCACTTAATCGTGCTTTAAAAAATAAAACTTTAAAATATGATACTAATTTCATCTGTCTAAAAGTTCTGCAAATTTTCCGGCTTTGAAAACTTTTGAATAGACAATGTATAATGTTACTTTATTCCTTACCATCTAGCAAAACATCATTTTATCCTTCATTTCAAATCTTCCAGATACCATTTTTTGTTCTACTTTTGCACTGAACTAACGAATCGACTCAGTTTTAGAAAGCTACCATGGAGTAGCTTACACCAATCAACTAAAGTGAAAAAAACATTTCAAAACAGATTTGAATAGGCAAATAAATTGTGATGCGAGAAGGAAGCATTGTGAATGGTTCATAAAGCAGTTTATAGATAAGAAAGGGAAAAGACAAAATCACTTAGGAATATAACCATTTTTCTCATGTTTAGCTTAGCCAAAATTATGTCAAAGCTCTCAAAAAAGAAACATTTTTGGTTCAAATAACTAATAAATTTGGTCTTTTATTCTGAGTCTTTTCTATTCGTAGGGAATTACATGGAATTACCTATGTTAAGGGACTGGGAATCAAACAATTATCAGCTAATTAGAGGTGTCCGTTAAGGGAGGTTTCTCTGTATTTCTTTAAATCTGGATACTTTTTTCTCAATTAGTTATTTTCTTTTCTCTATGTATATAAACTGATCTAACTTTTGACCCAAACATTCTTAATTAGTTTTCAAATAATTCTGGTTAATACATTAGCTTAATGCAAACTCTCAAAATCTACTTGAGTAAACAAACTTTTTTTTAAATTTTCCCTTTAACTGGAATAAAAGCTGCATTTGAAAATTTACACAACAACAGGATAATAAATAACAACAAAGATGATAAAAACCTTTTGAGATATTTTGAGCATCTTCATCAGCTTCCTCATCAGTAGAGATAATTTTCCCATTTAAAATGTCCTATAATTGAAATAGGATGTTATATAAAATCCGATAACTTTGACAAAATACAGAAAAGAGTTTCAAGTAATAAACTTAAATTTTAAAACTACTTAAGAACATGAAGTGAGTATTAGGGCACACCTTATTTTTGAAGGTGTTATTTTTTAACAGGGTATCTTCTAATTTTGTCCTTTTTGGTGAAAAAGAAAATTATATACTTCAAGAAATTTAAATTGAAAAATATTTAATTAGAGGTTGCTACCATCATCACAACATTTGTCAAGTCAAGCTTTTTCTACTTATTCTTTTCTGCACTGACTATTGCAGTATTTATTATGTATGATTTCTTAATTATTAATTTCAATAAATGACGCTTAATCTAATTATTGGCATTAAATTCATTTTGCATTAAGTTAAATAATGTTATTTAACTGTAAAAGCAACCAATTCCCTGCATTTTAATTGGAAGTTAGCTAATATATCAATGCTTTCCTTCTTGATAGGTGAATAACATGTTAACTGTCTTACAGCTGGAGCTAAGGTAGGATTGCAAGAAAATACCAAACATGGTTGGTTTACTTGGTAGCTGCTTGCAATTCAGAAAAACTTCTTTAAAATACCTACTACATAGAAGACCAAGAAAATTAAGAAACTGTACAAAAGACTTACTGGATGCAGAAGTTCAAAATAAGGAAATTTTACTCCATCTATTTCTGGATAAAGCTCTTGAAGATTTATCACTTTACAAGAGATAGGAGCGTCATTGACTGAAGAATGACAAGCACCACAAATAGGAAAGTTCACACTACTCAGAAATTCCTCAGGTGGCTCTTCAAAGTTATACCTGCAACGGAATCCACCACCTTCAACTGGCAACTGCAAAAGCAATGCATTGTCCAAATTAATTATAGTGGAATTTATTTAAAGTCAGATATGTGCACTCTTTAATGGTTAGATATTCTAACGCCTTACACAATAATAAATAAATCTCCAATATTGGTATCATACTTATTCAGCACATGGAAAAGTAAATATAAATAGTCAAGTTATTGTGTTAACTAAACTTCAGAATTTTCAGAGAAAAAACTTTATACCAATGGTTGATTTAACGTGCATGTCCAACAAGAATTCATACAATCTATAAGCTGTAGCACAAGCGGGTAGAACAACAAGCAAATAAATATAAAACAACTTGTTTATGTCATCTAGATACTGCAATTACACCATTATTTTGGATCATAAATCTAAAGTAGCCATAAGACAGTTGGGATTACATGCACACTGGTAGCTAACATTAAAATATAGCACACCACTAAAGGCTATATATAACTATGGTCAAGCCCCAGTACACAATTCGAAAGCAAAAGCGGGGTAATGCACTCAAATTACCCTATTTTTCCTTTCACATTTTAGGAGGACGGAGCCAAGGCCGTATCCAGAAAAAAATTTTGGGAGGGGCCCAGTTTCGCACATTGCCCAAACACACATACATTTTTGTGTGTGTTATGAGTCTAATTTCTAGCTGCCCCCCCCCCACTCCACGATGTTTGATGTATGTGTGTTGTTTTCTTTTTCATCCCTTTATTCTTATTATTTTCTTGAACTGACCTTTATTGGGGGTAGTGGTATCAAGAGAGACATGCAATGAGAACTTTTTTAAGTGGGGTAGAATATCCGTAATTTTAGGGGGTGCAGGGGTTTCTCCCCCGGGTAAATTTTTGAAAAAAAGTTTTAAAATTCTGAATTTTGAGGCCTTATATGGGGTAATTGGGACTTCAAAAACATGTTAGAAAAGTAGTCAAACAACAATCTCATAAATTTTCCTCATTCTTTTGCAAATTAAGATTAATCAAAGCATAAAAAAAAGTTAATTCATAGTTTAATTATTTGATAAGAAATAGGATTGAAGCACTTTTGAAGAAATTTCAAAAAGGTATTTAATGATTTTCAAAGACTCTAGAACAGTTAAAATTCTTTAAAGCATTTCATTTGAACTTTCCAGTCTCTGGCGTATTAATAGTTGATTCGACAGTCTTACGAAATTGTTAAAATTTTGAAAGACACATCTTTTAAAGATTAAAAATAGTATATTAAAAAATACTTATAACGACAATTTCTTTTTCAATCACTAGTACTGCAGAAAACAAAAAAGAATACAGGAAGGGTAATATTTTTTCTCGTGCTTAACATATTAATAACGGAATCAATTACAAAGTAACTTCTAAAATACTGAATTAGGTATTTAATGAATAGTCAGAAATGAAACATGCGAGTCACAAAAAATTATTTTTTAAACTTTTTACAAAAAATGCTGGAATATGATTTTTGCATTACGCAGAATTTTTTTTTAATCAAGGAGCTGAGTTTCGCGCAACTTGATGCCCACCTCCCCCCATTTGTGTTAGGGAGAAACTTTAAAATTCAAGGTTTACAGCTAAATTTAACAAAGTTTTCAAGGTTTTTAAGCATTTGTAAATGGATTTTTTTAAAAGTAACTTTGTCTAAGATTCTTAAGCATCCAACAAAGCAGAAGGTCTGTGAACGTATCCGTTTTTGTGTGGTCTTGTTCATTGAAGACATGTTTAGCTATTAAAATCCCTCGAGGGTTAAATGCTTATATATGGGGACCAACAAAGTACCCTCTTAATTGAATCAGGGCGGTGAGAAGCAATCTCAGCCTAGTCGGAAACTAGGGGCTCGGCGATTAGGGGGTAAAAATCTGAGTGGTGTAAGTTTTATAAGTTTTATGGGGGAGGGGGGGGGGGCGCCGATCAAACTGACAAGTAGCTTAACTTGAGCCTGAATTAATCTGGGAAAGAGAGCTAGAAGTGCTAATGAGAGTCTTGTTTTCAAGTATATTTTGCAGCTAATGAGAATTTGAATTGTCATTTTTTTTTTTGTACTTCAAATTTTCACTTGTTTGATAGTTAAAAGGAAAAAAAATCCTTTTTTTTTGCCATTTGAAATAAAAAAAAAACCTTTTTTTTTCTGTTTTACATTACAAAACATTTCGGGTTTCGGGGGGGGGCGTATCCCCCCCCTCTGGATACGGCCTTGGGAGGAGCCTTGTGATGTTTGCAGACCCCTCAGTAGTTTGCTAAATTCAAACTTAGTTACTATATTCAGCATTCAAAATCAATAAAAAATTAACTTTTCCTAACGGCCAATGAAACTGAATAAATACTGATCCGCAATCAACGTGACTGGTCTGCTTTAATTTTAACACTAAATAACTAACTACTTATTCATTTTTATTTTGAAGTCAAATAAGTATGAGCTAAATCTCAAAAAAGAGTCATAATAAAACACGAAACAAGAATTGGCTTGAGCAGTGAGCATTCAACAAGCAAACTACTGGACAAGAATTGAGCACATATTTATCGTAAATATAACTTAATAATAAAGAATAACATGAATATATCCTTTCTCCAAACATTAGTTTTTCCACAATTTATAATTAAATTAATTTATGTTTTTTCTATTTCTATTACTTTAACATCAAATGAATATTAGTATACCTGTCTGAGTTGCATAACGGATATTTAGTTCTTTTTCTGTCTGACATTCACCAGCATATTTTCACTTTGAGTACTTTCTTTGTCGCAAACTCGTGCATGACTCAGCTAAAATTCACTTGTGCTGAAAGTTAATGCTCAATGCCAAGAATAGCTAAAGAATTGAGTCTATCTTAACCACTTACTGATCTAGTCTACATGTAAATTTGATTTCTTAATTAGTAAATGCCCTTTGACATTGGGAGACATTCAAGAGGAGAATGCAGAATATGGGAAGGTGTTACTTGGGAAGGTAACACATGGTAGCAATTATAATTCAAAGTCTCTTGTTGTATATCTCATTTAAAAACATTTGGAGGGAAAGCTCAGTTGTTTCGCTAAACACTGACGAATAAATTTGCATATTGCATAAATTGAGGACAGACATTCAGACATCTTTTACACTTCTTCTGAAGACATATATTTGAGTATTAGCTGAAATAAACAAATTTACTTCATTTCTTCAAAATGTGCAATGTGCATTTATATACCAATACCCAAAAAATAAATACAGTAGCCCCTCGTTATATCGCTTATTCGGATATAACGAGGGGATTCTCTTTTCTTGTGTCTCCTGAAATATCAAAGCCTATTTAAAAAAAAAAAAAAAACTTTAATAATAAGGTTGTGAGGATGATGTCTTGTCCAAATAAGTTTTTTTTTAAAACAAATTACGGCTGTTTTAAATGCGTAATTGCAACCAAAGGCTTAAAATGCTTTTCAAGTTTATATAAATAAGTACTTGGAACTTTAAAAAAAAAACGGCTTTACAAACCTCCTTTTTTTAAACCGAGAAGGGCTTGGTCACCAGGTACTAACTATTTTAAGGCTACAATGGAGCCTATTCATTGATGCAAAAGTTCACTATACAACAAGGAAGCTGTACATTCTCTCAGGGCTTTTTATGCATAGTATGCCAATAATTGTGGTAAATTTTATTTCTTTATTAATTTTAACTAAAAAAATTGTTCTTATGTATAAATAAATTAATTTCTCTGCATGTATAATTTACTTGTATGTTGGATGGATAACTATTTTTAATGATCTCGGCTATATCGCCTTTTTTTTTGTCCCCCGAAAAGTGCAATATAAGGAGGGATTACTGTAGTCTAAAACTAAAATTTATTTGTGTTGGATGAAATTACTAACATTATCATTGAAAGAAGTTTCATGACTTTTTGGGTACCCAAAGCTTCGGGCTCTGGTACTATAGGTCCCTTCTCAAACAGCAACTCTGCTTATTGCCTTATTTTTTAGGGATAGACCAGATAGTGATTTTGCTGGATACCGGATATCGGATACCCGGTGGCTCATCACAAGCCGGATACCGGATATTCTGAATTGTGTCGCCAGATATCCTGCGGATATCCGGCGTAACAATTACATTGCATGTTCGCTTATTTTTTATTCCAAAAAGTTTAAACTTTTAATTGTTCTTAGTTTAAATTTTAAAGCTTTTCTGTTTCAATATCATTTCAATAAGTTTCTACGTAAATGATACAGTTATTAAACATTTCACCAATATTATATACACGATAATTGATTTACAAAAAAAGAAAGAAAAAAGCAAGAAAAAAGAAAAAAAAAAACTAAGCTCAGATAAAGTTTTTTTTTCAAATTAATTCATATTTTATTAGAATTTTATGAATTTAAACTTCATTACAAAGTGACACATTTTCTTATTTCTAATTTTGCAATAATATAAAGCAAAATTTTGCTTTGAACTTCTACTATTTTTTGAATAATACGCATGTAATTTTTCTAACATATAAGGAAAAGAAGAAATATTAAAACAGGACCAGTGTGTTAAAAAATAATAATAATAATAAACTTACACTCAAATAATCAAGTGAAAATTTTATATACTCCAAAAAACAAAGGTACATATTTTCTGAAGATTCAAATCAGCAGCTTAAATAGATTTTTAAGAGTTATGCTAAAGTTGTTCACTTTTTAAAAAACAAATGAGTAAACTTAAACTTAAATAATCAACTTGAAATTTTACTTTAGTTCCAAAAAATTAAGATACATTCTTAAAAGTAGCAAATTATCATTTTGAATACATTAAGAGTCATGCTAAACACATTCACTTTTTTAAAAACAAATTAATAAACTAATTCTTAAACAATCACCTCAAAATTCAACTTTATTTTGAAAAAAATAAAGATACATTCTTAGATGCAAATGTTATATTTATGGGTTATTCCAGCCAAAATGGTACAAATCATGTCTGAAATTGTCGAGTTAAGTTTATCAAATGAAGTAATTTTCCCCAACTAATCGCTGTTTTAAAAATTTTTCTGTTCATTTGTGCATAATAAAGTGTAAATGGCTTGTATATGAGTCATTCATTAAGGGTTTTGAATAGTTTGACTACTTTGTGTAACAGAGGAGACAAATGAGGTTTGAAAAATATATTTCTAATCCTAAAGAAAAGTTAATTACAGAACAAGTATAAAATAGACTAAACATCCTAAAACTAATTCTGTCTGCAATTTCAAGAAAAAATATTTTTTTCACCATTAATGCAACTGTAACAGAGTGGACATCCCACAGTGCAAATTAACTGTCATCAGCAAATAATTTTAGGCTTATCTTATTTGCTGACTATACAGGGGCGCACCCAGGATTTAACTTAATGGGGGGCTAATTTATGACATCAAGCACCCCTACCCCTTTTATATCCGGAGGCCATTGGATTAAAATTTTAAAATCGCGAAAACACTAAATTTTAATAGATTACCCCCCGCCCCTTCTTTCTTTTTACTTATTTTTTCCGAAATAATAGTGTAAAGCTTTGCTTTTTTAATTGGAAGCTCTCTCACTTCTGTTACATTTTATATGACTTTTTTACTTATTTATCAAATTGTGTTTATGTAAGAAAATAAATGGTAAATACTATGAGGATTTTCCAATCTTACTGAAGATGAGGTGATTAATGCACTCACGAGAATAGCGTTATGATACAAAGCAAGACCATTAGTATTATGAACAAAGACATAAAGTAGAATATTCAAACATACTGATAGGGGGTTCTCCAAGGAAAAATTTCTGAAAAGTGATCCCAAAAACGCAACAGTTAAATTAGACAACTTTTGGTCATGTTCGGGAGATTTGAGACTTGCCGGCCCTCATCTAATATTTTTTCAGAATTTAAAGCCATAAAAACGTTATTATTGCACGCCATTTTGGCAATTGTTTGGGGGTGAGTTTTAAGAATGTTTCTATATTAAGCTTCGAAAAGCGCAGTTTAAGAGACATTAACTAGTTTTAGGAAAAGCACGAGTCAGGGGCCCATTATGAATTTTCGAAACTGATGTCCAAAAAACACCATACAGGCGAACTCGCTTATAACGAGCACGAAGGGACCGTAACATGTTGCTCGTTAAATCCTAGTGCTCGTAATAAACAAGTCCTTACGGCCGGCGTGCAAACAGAAGGGGGGCGGGCTTGGGAGGTCAAATAATTGAGTTTACTTACAATTTAATTAATACTTACTTTAATTGCATCAATTAATTAAATTAAATACTGTTCTTTAGTTAATGACTTCTCTGTAAACAATTAGCCCCACCTGTTATACCAGATTTGTGAACTCTCTCTATTGATACTGGAATGCTGGTGGAGTTTTTCATACAAAAGTATTGAACCGCAAAAGAAAAAAAATTAAGATAAGATAGGAATTTGACTAGAAAGATGAGAAAAAAAGACTGCGAGACAGAAAAAATTGCTCGTTAAAACCGGGTCTTGCTCGTTAAAAACGAATTCTGTCCCATAGACTTAACATTGATCCAACCGAATATTCTCGTTTCCTTCGTTAAATCCGAGTTCTCGTTATATCCGGGCTCGTTATAAACGAGTTCGACTGTAGTAGGCCCTTTTTGAAAATGTTAGGAGAATGAATGGGGGTTTTGGCACTTTTCACTAACGTTTTTTGATGTTGAAATTCCAAAAACGAAATGTGTAAATATCTCAGTTAATCTTAGAAAGAATGGGGTTCGACAGCTCTCAACCCGAAATTTTTCAAACTTGATGTCTAAACAACGCAATGGCATCTTTGATGATGTTAGAGACAGGGTTCGGTTTTCTCCTCTGAATGTTTTTTGTCGGAATTAAAGATCTCAAAACTTAATTTTAAACGATTTTCGGGATCTTTCCTCGAACATTTTTTGAAATTCAAGATTTAAAAATGCCATTGTAGACCATCTTTGATGACGTTATGGGAATGGATGGAATGTGGAACTCTCCACAGAATATTTTCCTCTAAAATGAGCTTTGAGAAATGTGGTTCCATTGTTGTCGATATTAAGAGTTCGGAGACCTTCCTCAGGAAAGTTTTCAAAATTTGAAGTCTTAAAAATGTGGTTATAGTCCATTTGTCGGTAGCCTTAGCGATAGGATTCATGTACTCTGCACCAGCAGTTTTTCGTAATTAAAGTTCCAGAAACGAAATTTTTCAGACCTTTCATCATTGTTATTTCGTGGGAGGAGGGGGCTTTTTTTTTTTTTTTAAATTAAAGTTTTAAAAACAAAACTGTAGTCCATATTCGATAATGGAGCCCGCTTTTCACCTCCGGAAATTTTTAGAAATTCATGTTCCAAAGACCAATTATTAGACGATCTTCAATGAGGACTTTCAGATTTTCTCCCGGAATTTTTCTTTCAAAACTTGAAGCTCTAGAACTATAATTCATTTCTAACTTTAACGCCGAAAAAAAGAGATGAATTAGATTCGGATACCCCCTTCCTCCCATTTTCTTAGCTACTTTTTTTAAAAAATATTTTTATTCCAAATCAAAATGGAGAAAATAGGAAAAGATTTTTCAGTTAACTATTTTGGTTTTCTGTGCTGAAATTTTTAATTCCCTTCCAGTGCCTTCATTGCTTAGAAGTACAGAAATTTGTGGCTTTAATGCGAGTTTTTTTTTTTTTTTTTGATTAACTTGTTTATTTTGCAAAGATACCCTTCGGTCACTTTTTTCTGTTTTTTTCCCTCTCTCTCTTTTTCATACTTCCCTTTATTTTAATGCCATTTTATATTCTTTATAATCTGCTTTAACTTTTTATCTGTTTTCTTGTTTCTCAGAAAATCAGTGGAGGGCGAACCATGTCGCAATTGCCCCCCCCCCCCCCCCCCGACCATAGGGGCTTTTATGAAGTAGATCCAAAAAATGTGCATGAAAAATGTTTTATAGAATTCCGTTTTTGACAGAAAGGAGCTTTAAAAATTTCATTATGACGATCCTTCAAACCCATAATTCGCCATTGCTAACTTCATGATTTTCTATGACAAATCCTCGAAATTAAAATTATTTTGATTTTGATGGTGAGACGCTCTAGGATTTGAAGTTCCATGCTTTGCTGAGGCCCCATTCTCGTGCATCATGCGTCTGCACGTGTACAATGAGAATGATTTAATTGAAAACAATGCCTTGGTTTCTTGGGAATTGTAGGCGAGGGGGAGCGGTCCTTTATAAGTGATAATTTACCCACTTTCCCCTAGACTTTAAGAAAGACAAGGTATATGTTATACGTGTGCGTATTTGTTATTTCAATTGGATTCAAAGTGTAGTATATATTGAGTTGTTAATGACTTGAATCTTTTCTGACACCGTGGAAAAATTTAAAATGTCGCTGAAGGCTGGCTTCAAGTCCAGTTTTGTCATAGGGGGAGCTTAAGCCCCCAAAGCCCCCTCCTGGGTGCGCGCCTGTGACTATATAATTCAATGTATCAACGTAATCACAACAGATACATTACTTGTACTTCTTTAAAAAATATATCACATTGAATGCAATTGCTTATTTTATTTCTGAAAGGCTTGTAACAGAGTGGACAGTTTGAAACATAAAAAATCTAGGAACAAAGATAAATAAGTGTTTTTTCAAGATTTTTTTGTTTACATACATAAAAATCAGCAGAAAGGGTGTCAGAAGCATTTTTTGTGCTGTGCATTGCAAATGATTTTGTTGTTGCATTTCAGTTTAATCTTAAATTGCATTTTAAGTCCTAGCAATTTGAAGCTGGGGCAGATCATTTTTTCCTTCTTTTGCCAAAGAAATAAATGGCTTATGCCTAAATAAGTAATGCTTGGTTACACACAATGAGATGGAGAACAAATAAAAAAATACAATTAATTGGTGCTAAATATTTAAATTAATTAGCGAAATTCTGAAGTATTGGGACTGATTTGTACCATTTTCGCTGAAATGACCGATACATTATTATTATTATTAAAAATTATTCTAAACATGTTCTTTAAAAAATAAATTAATTAACTTAAATCTAAATAATTGACTTAAAGTTTTACTTAAAAATCCAAAAAACAAAGCACTTTCTAAAGATGCAAATTAACATCTCAAAAACAGTCTAGTCTCAATAGCTCATAGTCCCAAAGGACTGGCCAAAAGCTTAGTGTTATTGATAGTTCGAGTTATAAGCAGTTCCTAACGTCTTTTCAAGAATTTGAGACCAAATGAAAACTTTGAAATAAAGGTATATTTGAGTTTATAAAGCTTCGAGTTATCGAGACTCGATTGAATGTTATTGAGGGTCATGCTCAACATGTTCTTGAGGAGTTACGGAGTGGCGTGACAGACGTGAACAGATTCTAATAGTAGAGAAATATCTTTTCTAAAAGGAAGGAATTACAAAAAGAAAGAAAGAAACAAAGTGCAAAATTCAAAATTTCTTTACACACATTCAAACTCTATCAAAAAAAAAAAAAAAGCATGCCTAAGTTGCAACGATTCATAGGGACAGATCCAGATGTTTTCATTATCTAGAGAAGAACACTTTCGCCAATGTTAGATAGGTTATTTAGTATGTTATTTTCAATTATAAAGCAATAATAGTGGCAAAGTAAAAAATATCTAATTACAACATCATTGGGTGTTAGTAGATCACAATTTTTGTTAGAAGCACAAAAACTAAAAATAAAAGAATTCAATCAATAAAATAATTTGAGAATTTATATTAAAAGCTACTGCGATAATTTTTATGAACGAACGATATGATCGTATGTCTTTTTCAACCTTTTGTCACACATTAATCCTTGAAGGTTTGTAGCTTTTTCTTTCTAAATATTTTAACTAAAATATTTTCGAAAAGCTGAAGACAATCATATTTTATCTGGAAATTGTGAAAAATCAAATATGCAGAATGCTTCCACGTCCAGTACAAAGTCGGAAGAATAACGTATAATTTTTGTTTTAGAAGCAAAAATTGGTAAAAAGGAAAGATGAAAAGTAATTACATCACCTAAAAGGTATATCAAACAATGAAATTTTTAACTGGGATTTTGTGAAAAAGAAAATATTCAATTAGGTCCTCACATCATACCGGATAATCCTCACATCAATTCCGGATATCTCCCACATCAATACCGGATACTTTGCCGGATATCCTACAAAAATCTTCCGGATATCTGTATCCGGGGCGGTCAGCCGGATCGGATATCCGGTAGTACCGGATACTTTAAATATCAGCTGGATACTGGATATCCGGTCCATCTCTATTATTTTTCAGAATCTTTATACATTATTTGAGCACTTACGGTCCCAATCTGATACTTTTATCTGATTGCTCTTATTATACACTGCTCAAAACAATTAAAGGATATTGTAAGTTTCCTATAAAAAATGGGTTTAAACATTTTTTTTGCATAAAATCAATGAAGAGAGTTACAAATGTAAATTTTGCTCATTTCCAAACTTCATAGTATGCAAATTTTGAGTTTGACGTCGAAAAAGACTCTTTAGCGGCAGCGAATGAAATTTCACTTTACTATGAGATAAAGCAGAAAAGAATTATCTACGTTGTGTAAGAGCATCGTTCCGATGAGTACCTTGTCTCAACGAAGACATTTGACCAATTCAGAAGCTTCTAGAGTTGTTGGCAGACTCGAGGAAGGCCAAATACAAGCTGAGGTAGCGGAAGCCATTGGAGTTTCTCAAAGTGTAGTTTCCAGGGTCTGGAACCGTTTTCTAGAGACTGAAAGAGCTGACCATAGATCAGGACAAGGACGTAGACTGGCTACAACGCCCAATGAAGACCGCTATTTCGCTTTAACGGCTCGGAGGTACCGAAATAGGAGTGCCACTCAACTGCAATGACCACTTTGTTTGGCTACTGGCACCCGTGTTTCAACACGAACTGTTCGAAATCGACTCCACGCTGTTGACTTGTATGCCCGTCGACCAATGCCGTGTGTCAGACTAAGTGCAAGCCACCGTCGTGCCCGTAGAGGCAACGGAGCATGTTAGTTGGGGAAGAAATGAGTGGCGCAATATCCTGTTTTCTGATGAGTCCCGTTTTACCCTTCATCCTGATAATAGGCGGGTTTTCATCTGGAGGGAACGTGGCACAAGAAATAATCCCAGCATTTGTACGCGAAAATGTCAGATTTGGTAGTGGAGGTGTGATGGTATACGCCGGCATTTCCATTGATGGTTGAACCGACCTCCATATCTTCATCTTCCGAAATGGAACTCTGACTGGTCAACAACACAGGGATAAGATCCTCACACCTATCGTTGTCCCTTACGCTGCAGAAATTGGAGATGACTTCATTTTAATTGACAACAATTGCAGGCCACATCGTGCTAACTTGGTGAGCGATTTTCTTTTTGAAGAAGGAAT
The DNA here is from genome assembly GCA_038373865.1 of Uloborus plumipes. Taxonomy (NCBI): domain Eukaryota; kingdom Metazoa; phylum Arthropoda; class Arachnida; order Araneae; family Uloboridae; genus Uloborus; species Uloborus plumipes. The sequence goes on from JAXGGA010010212.1 coordinate 43,815, forward strand.
CGTAAGTATGGAATGGCCAGCGTGTTCTCCGAATATAAACCCCATAGAGCATGTTTGGGACATCCTAGGAAGACGAGTGACTGAACGACTATCACCTCCAGAAACTCTCCATGCACTCAAAAGAGCTGTTCAGGAGAAGTGGGGCAGAATGCCCCAGTCCCTCAGTAATACCCTCATTGAGTCCATGCCTCAGAGGTGTTTAACACTGCTAGCTGTCCGGAGAAACCATACTCCCCTACTAAAAGTGGTTTTCTTCAAAGGAAACTTTTTTTTTAATTTATTTTTTTCTCATTTTCAGAAAATGCGTTTTGTTCTTTTTTCCTTTTTGTAGTCAAAAGCTGAATAAAAAGCATTTTTTTTGCTAAACTAATGTCATTTTTATCTCTTATAGCTTACTACGTGTAGTCGATACTCTATCAATCAACCAAAATGGGCTTTAGGTGCAAAATCAAACCAAAATTTTAATATCCTTTAATTGCTTTGAGCAGTGTATTTCATGAAGTTATAACTTTAGTACATGAGATGTTTCACAAATAAAAGGATTATGTTACACATATAGTACATATAAAGCAGTGAGTGACTGCCCCTAAGCAAGGGCTAAGGCAGGAACATGCAATACACCGCCAACTCGGCTATTTCGATCCATGGACTGCAGTTTCGTGCTTATTATGCACTCATCAGCATGGAATACGAAACCAGTCGAGTTGGAGGCAAAAATCCTCTTATAGAGCAAAGAAAGACAAAAAAAAAAACTGGTAGCTAATGTGAAATTAGAATACCAGCAAGCACTTGGTACGGTACAACTCGTAAATTTTAAGGCAGAGCTTAGGTATAAAGCAGTGAGTAACCGCTCCTAAGAAAGGGCTAAGGCAGAAACATGCAACTCGGCTACTTTCGTATTCCATGCTGATGAGTGCATAATAAGTAAGAAACTGCAGTCCATGGATCGAAATAGCCGAGTAGGCGGTGTATTGCATGTTCCTGCCTTAGCCCTTGCTTAGGTGCAGTTACTCACTGCGTTATACCGAGCTCTGCATTAAAATTTACGAGTTGTACCGTACCAAGTGCAATCGCTCGCTGGTATTCTAACTTCACATTAGCTACCAATTTTTTTTTTTTTTTGGCTCTCTTTGTTCTATAAGAGTTTTTTGCCTCCAACTCGGCTACTTTCGTATTCCATGCTGATAAGTGCATAATAAACACGAAACTGCAGTCCATGGATTGAAATAGCCGAGTTGGCGGTGTATTGCATATACAGTCGACGCTCGATATAACGACCATCTCCGTCCTATAGAAAACGGTCTTCATAACAAGTGGTCGCTATAAGAGGTAGAACATAGAGCATATTGGGATACTGTTGGGGGTTTTCTCACCGGTCGTTATATTAGGATGTTCTTTATAACGTGTGGTCGTTATAGCGAACGTTGACTGTATTACATATATATGTAAGAAAAATATTGAAAGAAAAACACATTTCACAAACAAGGAAACAGAAGCATTTTGCTCTTGATAATTTTAAACAAAATTGAATTAAGATTACCAGTTGATTATAGGTGACAGGCTTTTCATCTACACATTGCAAGCATATCCTTATTCCTCTGCATCCACAAGGTTTCACATCACTTAAAGGAAATAAATAGTAAACATATATTGTACATTGCATCATAGTAAAACGAAAATTATCCAATGAAGAAAGAAGCATTCGTTTAAGTACCCTTTGCCCCTCGCTCATTTGAAGGGTTTAGGTGTAAGATAATGGTTAGTAAAAAAAATTGAGACTAAAATAAAATGAAAATGGACAATTTTTTGTATAAAAAAAAATTTATACATGCCTCTCTGGTCTATAGATTTTTAAGAAGTAAAATTAAACTTTTCCTCACTTCAGTTTTAAAGTTCATGTTCAATTTCCAAAATAAAATTGAAGGAGTTTTGGCATAGTTTTGTAGGAAACAAATGAGATTTTGAAGGACTAACTTTTACTACAATAGGGTTCATACTCAAATTTGAAAATTAAAAGTAAGGAGTTTTGCAGGAGTTCATTTCAATTTTTAAGGACTTTCCCAGTCAAAATACTTATTTTTTAGCAACATATCTCAAAACATTTTTTTTACAACTCTTGTGCAATTTATTTTTGCCGTCATACAATATATTGAGTAACATACTAAATTGAAAGTCAAATATGCAGTTATTGCTACTTGAATGTTAGCAGACTCAGAATCAAATTCAAGCATGAAAAATATTTTAGTTTGAGGATGAATTTAAAAGAAAAGTTTAAAAAAATTAAAAAGAAGGTTAAAAAAAATTAAAATGAGTGTTTTCTCAAAAACAAGACACTCCTTAATAATTTCGCAACTAGAATCAGCATAAAAAACTAATTATTAAAATTAAAATTGTAATAAGCTAACTGAAAACAGAAGAGGTTAAAACAACTTCCAACTTTCTTAAGCTTTGACGATTGACACTATTAAGTGCACAGAATTTTGTTTACAACTTTTTAAATGAATGATTTAAAGGAAAAATAAAAATAAATTTTAGTCGTTTGCCTCTTGACAGAGGATAGTAAATGTCATAAATGCGAAACATATATTCTTCCAATGGCGGAAGCAAAAAGATCGCGATTTCCATATGAACGAATTAAAAAGGGAAAAAAGCGACACATAAAAGGATAAAAATTCAAGTAAAAATGTTACAAATTAACATTTTAAAGCTCTTTGGTAAACATAATAGTGATAGCATTAAAGTAATTGAAGTAAAATTTAAATTAAAAATTTTTGTTTCTTTTAAAAAAAAGAATTTTGCATGGAAAATTTTAATTTTCGATTTTAATAGAAATAAAAAGACATTTTATTAATTTGCCTCTTAATGAAGTCAAGTACAAACAAAAATTCAGAAAAATCCTATTCCCAAACCAGATGCAAACAGATTGCATCATTTAAAATGAAGGCATCGTAAGTATAAAAACAGCAAACAAAACAATGTACTAAAGAAAAAAAAATTAGAATGTCCTCTTAACAGGTCTACTTGATAAATATTATTAATAATTATCGACTTAATCGCCGAAAATTTGGAGTAAGGAAAAAAAATTTGGATGAAGGAAGATAAAGCGTAGCGAAAAACACTAGATTTCTGGCATTAACACGAACACTGTACAATTTGGAAGCAATTTACTTTTACTATTTATGTTTTTTACTCATTATAAATATTTCTGGGAGTGTCTTATCTTCATACCCCCTTCTCGTTCTTACAAATAAATTTACAGGTCATCTTTGGCAAAGCTATGGGAAGGGATGGTGTTACAAAAACAAAACTTTGGCAAACCTTGGTGGAAAAGTCCTGCAGTTCTCCCTAAAAAAATGTTTCAAAAAAACTCTTGCAGCATTTTTCGAAATTAAAATTACAGAAACTCAGTTTTAGGCTACATTTAAAATGTCGTTTAATAGAGAGGAGATTCAGAAACGTAATACGAGCTACAGTATTTGTTTGGAAGACAGAAAATTGGATATGTTTTGAAAATTATAGAGGAAGATTATGAAGTTGTAAATTAAAAATAGCAGAGTTTTGACAGAGTTAGTATTAAAATGCTGGAGTTTGAAGGGCACTTCAAAACTATTTTCTAAATGAAGGAGTATTGGAGGAGTTTTAAAAAAGACATATGAATAGTTTTGTTTCTACACTGGTCTCCACTTGTAAGAAACATGTCTGTTCTAAACAGTTTTGATTCAATAAAGCTGGACATTGTTCTGTTTTTGATGATTTGATTCATTAAAGCTGCAGATTTAATTGACTATTGGTTTAATTCATTGGTGTCTCCTGTATTTGCATTTATGGTCTAAAATGAAAAAAAAATGCAGAACTTTGAGAATGTTGAGCTACCACTAAATGTTTAAGCTGCAAATAATTAATGAGTAAACTTCACAATGATTTTACTCATTAATTAGATAGAAGCAAATGTGAGAGTATAGTACCAGTAAAAATAATAACTATTGCAATGAACCTTTTTTGGAGCAAATTTAGAAATGTCATTCTGCTTCTTCAACTCATTTTAAAAACAGGGGAATGAAAAATGAAACAACAGTGACAACCCCAAATTATTAGATTTTTT
>JAXGGA010010213.1:0-47915 GCA_038373865.1 Uloborus plumipes
AAGTTTCGGCATTAATTTTGAAACTGGAAGCAATTTTCAACTTTAGACATGCTTTTTCTTTTACACTATCTGAAAAGGCTCACATTACCTGCTTTCTAATGAATTAAAAAATATCTGTTTTGTAACAGAGTAAACTATAGTTTTAAAATGTCTGGTAAGTTTCTAAAAGTTCTTGCAAAATTTCGAATATTGCCACAACTATTCTTGATAGAAAGATTGCTGTGACAACGCCAGAACACTGAATTATTATTGCGAAAGGGCTTTCTATACTTATTCTCACTTTAATTTGAATTAATACGAATTGTTCTTCGTAGGCTTAGACTTCAGTTATTGCGACATTAAATTGAAGATAGTTAGGTTTTTATATGCCTACTTGCTTCATTTGTAACGGAAAACCTTTGAATATTTTCCTTCCTAGCTTCATTTGCTCATACTGTTCTTTCCTCCGTCTTTCGTAAGATGTTGTGACCGCCACGTCGTAAGATCTCACCTCCCTCCCCTTTTTTTGTGAAAAAATGCTTTTGCATCGAGAAAACAGTTGTTGACTAACTCATAAAAATAGCAATGGCCAGCAGAGATTAAACTGTTTAGTTTTGAAAATAAATCGATCATTGTTATTTAGCAAAAAATATGTTTACCTTAGTTATAACAGCAAGTATCAAAGTTCTCTCTACGAGCATAACATTTTTTTTACAATGTATAAATAACTTCATGTGTGTATTTCCCTCAAAGAAGAAAATTAAAAAAATTAAATGCAACTTACCTGGTTATTTCTTATCCTGCCATTACTTTGATATTTTATTCACAGAAAGCGAAATTTGGTTCTTTACCAGATAATCTATGACTTCCGTTGTTATTACTTTTTATTTTTTTTATATTCAAGAAAAAATAGCTATTGTTTTTTGAAACCATTTACGCTGACTTTCAAAGTAAAAACATTTTTGAACTCTAACATTATTTTTATAAAAATGACTAAATTATTGATTTTGTTTTCAGTTTCTAGTTAAAAAACCTTTCTCCGTAATTACATTGAAGAAAATATAATAGTATAACAATGTATGCTTAGTAAACATTTTTGAAAAAGGAATATAAGAAATTTTTAGCTTATAATATTCTTTTTATGACTGATTGATCGTGTTTTTAATAATTGTATTCTTTAACGATTTTTTCTTTCTATTTCTTTGACACAGAGATAGCCTATTAAGTAAAAGCAACAATTTCAAAGTTATATACTAACGAATTTCATTCCGAAAAAAGCCAATCGCGACAAATCAAAAGTGACAACTTTCGCCGAACACAAGAAAGAACCACAGCTCGGCGAAACCCTTCGAAATATACGAGCCCCTCAATAACATTCTGAAAAATAGACATCGCACATGACAGGAAAGTGAGAATAGAATTGGCCACTTGAGATATTTCAAAACTCCGTGGCAGGGACATAAAGAAAAGAAAAAGGAAAAAAAAAACTCTTACCTCTTCCTTTCCGTAGGGCTTCCCGAAATATTCCAGAGCCAGATTTTTCACTCCTCGGGAAAATTCTGCATATTCTCTGGTTTCCGGGATCCTGACGGTGACAGTCAGCAGGGCTTCGTAAGCTTTCCGGGCCCTTTCATTCGTCTCACGATTATCGCCTTCTCTAAACCACGGCCGGCGGCTTTCGTTTTTGCTGGGAAGAATGGAGACGTATGAATACGTAGTAGGGTAAAAGATTTTCTGTTTGATGTATGGGCGAGTATATAGTGTTGTCAAATTATTGGACTCATTGTAACGAAAAAACTACTGTTTTTCAATTAGGTCGGAACTTCTTGGTCTATGGTAAACTCGAGATATTTTTGTATAAACTAGAACAAATTTAAAAAAAAAAAACAGTTGAAAATATATACAATAGGGACGTCATTTCAAGTTTTTCCGGGGGGGGGGGGGAAGGGTCCAAACACAATGCAATTTCATCGGAAAACAGCAAAAACCACGCCCCCTTATATGTTACTACATTAGTTTCTTCAGAGCCAGGGGGGGGGGCAATTGACCCCCCCCCCCTAAATGACGGGCCTGATATACAAAGATGTTGGCAATTAATGTTTAAATAATAATGTTGTTTCTAATTTACCACAAGCATTTTCTTTTTAGTTAATGTATATATGTATTAATAATATTAACTGCACCTTTTTCTTTTTTATTATTTAGTCATTTACATACATTTTTAAAAATATTTTTTCATTATTTTATTTTTTTTCTATTTTTATTTAATTATTTTTTTCCATTTTTATTTATTTATTTTCTTTTTTTTCAATTTATTCGTTTTTTTTTAAACATTTTTATTGATTCATTCCTTTGTTTATTTTTATCTTTTTTATTATTTGGTAATTTATGATTCTTTTTTCCTTCCTCTTTTTTATTATTATTTATTTTATTTTATTATACATATTGTTTAAATATTTATTGCTATATTTTTCGATTAAATATTTTACTCATATATATTTATTTATTTATTAGTAGTCATTTTTTTCTCTATATACCAAAATTGAATGTTTACCCATGTGGGTTTATTTGTAAATTTTTACATACGTCATCCATTAATTTCTTAAATTTAACATTGTTGAATATGTACAATGGGATGACGTATTTAAAAAAAATAATGTTCAAATGTTTGTATAATAGCTCTGACTTACATCCAATGCATAATTATTAGTTGAAAGTGTCCAGAGATTCATTATCGCATGACTCACAAAAAATGACACACTTAAGGAAGCACATTAATAACCTTAAACAGCATTAACTAATTAATATTTTCATGGTGTCGAAGTTGCTTGGGCGTTTAATGATGAACTACATGAAATTCTTGAACCTTGTCAGTGCTTTAGGACAACACCTTGATTAAAAACAAATAAAAAACTAAATAAACAAATAATACTTACAAATAAAAGCGCATTAAGTTGTTATTATTATTTACTTATTTATTTATTTGAAAAAAATAACAAAGGAGCCTTGGTGCCAAAGCAATGCCCCTAGAGGTGTTATAGTAGTGGGTATGAATGCATTCCCGAAATTTAACCCACTAATGCCTAGCGTCCCTTTTTAGGGACGGTCCAAAAAAGGGTCTGAATTTCCCCAAAATGAACATTTCAACCAAACAATAGTGTTCAATTAGTACCTTGGTATTGTTTCAATTCGTTGTTAACAGATTGCAGCACATAGCCATTGTAAAGTGTGTTCTGTAGCCGCTTTAATATGATCTTTATCAAAAATGACATCGTTCACAATCTCAAGAAAAAAAGCTAAGCTTTCAAAGTTATTCCCAGCTTCCCAGTTTATGTTAATTGCTGATTTTGTTTCTTCTTATAAAATGTCTTTTTAAATATTATATCGTTAGCAGAAAAAAAAACTTAGTAAAAAAAGTATGTACCCTTTGGTGTCTATCGTAACTTTTAAGGGACGATTATCCTTTAATTAATAAAAAAATTATTTTTTACATAACATTTTTTTTATTATTTTTCCTGTCCATTAAACACTGTTTGTAACCAGCATACAAAATATCTTTGAAAAAAAAACGCTAGGAATTAATGAGTTAAACTCAAGGAAGCAACAGTTCCCATAGTTCAACACTTATGACACATTAGCAGTTATATATAAAAAAATAGATTGAGAAAAAGACATTATAAACCAATGAAAAGAGACCCTGATGGCATCAGGACTGAAAGAAATTGCATAATATAGAGATGACCAAGAGCCACATGTGTGATTGCCCTGAAATGCTTGTCTCGCTTTGCAGCATTGGAATCCCTTCAGGCACAGAAATGGTATGCCATGGCACAATTTAATGCTAACTATTGGCCAAAGGCAAAGACATAAATCAATGACTTTTTTTGTTTTTTTTTTAACTTCACTATAAGTAAATCACAATAAAACAGGTGGTGAAAATGTGTTTTGAAAGACAGCTAATTTACTTTTTTTGTACTTGACTGCAGAAGTAGGACCATACAAACTCCCGTGGACTACTGAAGTTTGCTGTTACACTTTTTTTTCAAACAATTATCTTTTTGTGCTAAGATTACGATGATTCTATTGTCTTAAAAACAAGAAAAAACATGAAAAAAAAAGTTTAAATTTTCTTTTATCACAGGCGTTATGAAATAAACTTGAATTTAAGGGATACATACAAATACATCCTATATTTTTCTTTTAATTATATTTTTTACCCCTAAATTCAGACTATGACATTTAATGATTTTTTCCACCCAGAACAACAAGCCATTTATATGTTTTTTTCATCTAGATAGTACAGAATGAAAAATAAAATGAGCTGTTTTAAAGTCGCAACAAAAATCATCGGAACTATTTGTTTCAAAACTGATAAGATAACAGGGAAAAGAACTTATCTCATTGTAGATCATATTTCAAGCAGTAAAGATAAGAAATAGTTACTCTAAATAAAGCCTTAGACATTAATCAATCATGCATAGAAGAAAACGTTGAGTCTATTTTTCATGATTTAATCCTTTCCATTCTTGCATATTATTCTAGATTGTTTATTTTTTTTAAATGTGTTATAATAATCACCTGAATTTATAACCTGATGTTTTAGCTGTATGATAATACATATCGCTTTCTTTCGAAGTATTATTCCATATTTCTTATAAAAAATGAGCGGCTTGGAGGAAAATAGTTTTTACAATATTTAAAATAATGAATGATGTTTAACAGTTATTTTTCATTCCGAACAAAATAATCTCCGCCGTTTCTTTTAAAAGAACACACGTTTTCTTTTGCGTAAGCGAACATTAATAATTCGTATGTTTTTATTTTTTTTCTCTCCAAAATATCCTTACAATGGAAATCAAAATGAAAAAGTTTCTACTTCGGTTAGATCAGCTACACAAATGCTTTAAAATTTTTACTTGGGAAATACTTGAAAAAAAATAAAATAAAAAAATAACAGCAATTATTACAGTGTATTATTTTGCTTCACCAAACACATTCATTTTATGCAAACATAAAACATTCTCAAAAGTTACTTTTTAATTAGACGACAAAAACATTATTCATTACAAAGAAAAAAAACTTTATTTTTTTGTTTCAACTTAAGTTTTAAATGTAGCATATGTATTAAAAAACTCAATATTATTTTTAAATGTGTATTTATTTAAGAATTTATTGCTGTTATTTATTTGACCCCTTATTGTTGAAAGTTTTACATTTTGGTACTCCTTGTCAAAATTTTTCTTACTAATACGGAAAACATTTTAGGTACTAAAAAGTAGAAGATGCTTATTTTCTTTCCAATATTTTGTAATGATGAACTTACGTCTTATAAAGTATATCAGTCAAATGTAAGAGCAGAACTCAATCCATCAGAAAGGACCGTAAATCATGTATTTTTTTATTCTTATTTTAGAGACCAATTTAAAGAAAAATCTCGAAAAAGCTGATGGAAGGTTTTTCTTTATAAGTCTCACCATACAGTATATGAATATATACTAGGAAAATCTTTTTGAACCAATCAAATTTCACTGTGTTAAGATGACTTCTGGAGAATATTCCGTTCTCTTTTCCTTCTTCTTCTCGGAAAGTATCATTTCACCCTTCTAGAATTTTTTCTTTTTTAGAAGAGCATTAAAAAATCTTCGCGTATTTTTTCTTTCGTCCTTTATTTCTAAGAAAATTTAGTAAAGGGGGAAAATGAAAAAAAACTGATATAATGAAAGCTCACTTCTGTAAAATTAATTTATGATTTCTTGCAATAATGGAACAAAGTTAATATGGAGTGTAAAAATATGATCCTTTATTGTTCTGAATGGTATACAACAATTAAAATCAAGGAAAACTCCGTATTAAATTTTTTATGTCGCAATTTTCGATTTTTGCCTCGGAATCTTTGTAGACGCTTAATTTGACAATAATTATAAATGAATGGTGTCCAGAAGATGTATGGTATCTTGTATTAGCAATGCCTTAATAAATAAATAAATGCTTTTTTAGCCTACTTTCCCGTTAAAAATAAAAGAAAGACGAAAAAAGTATTAAAAGTAGCTTAATGCATCGAAAAAATATCGCCAAGTCCAAAAAATATCGCCAAGTTAAAAAAATAAAGAGGTAAAATGAATATCGAAAAATTAAAAATTTGAAAGTAGGGTATTGAGATGGGGAATTTGTGTGTCGGTCGGTCTGTCGGTCGGTCGGTCGGTCTGTCTGTCCCCCCCTAATAACTTTTGAATGAACATTCCGATTTGGACAAACTTTTTTTTGTTGGAAAGATCTCGGCGAGTACAGCTCATTCCCATATTTGATTTTTTGATTTGAACAATTTTTGGTTCAACTTTGAGCCGTTCAAATAACCGGTCCCGCGATACTAACTTTTTAATGAACAGTCCGATTTGAACAAACTTTTTTTTGTTGGAAAGAACTTTTCAAGGATACTTCATTCCCGTATTTACATTTCCGATTTGAACAATTTTTCATTCAACATTGAACCGCTCAAGCAAGCTGTCACCCCTAATAACTTTTGAGTAAACAGTCCGAAAAAAAATGACTGACTGTGCAGACGATTTTTTGTTTATTTATTCATTTGTTTTATTGAATTTATTATTATTATTATTATTATTTTTGGCAGACGATTTTTTTTTGTAACAAAAATGTTTCATTCACTAGGGCATTTTATTCTTTATTTATATTTAACAACTGGCAACGGATTAAAAGTGAAATTCGAGACATTTTATCAACGGACGAGTTTTTTTTTCTTTTTTTTTTCTTTTTTTTTTCTTTCTTTGATAAAATGTGTTTTGATGTACTTTGTACTTTTAATTTTTTTTTGAAAACAATTGAGGAATTTTTCTACGGAAGAACTGTAACAGTTACATTCTTTAAAAGGTGCGACAAAACTTTATTTATTCATTTATTTACTTTTTATGTGTCTATTTCATCTGATGAGAGAGGTATATTTTGCTTTTAAAGGTATGTTTGACATAATTTTTAGTCTTAGATAATCAAGAGAATAATGATCAGATGCTAGAATGCCGATGTCGATGTACGGGAAAGTAGGCTCGTTTAGTTCTTGACAGAACTTCTTGTTGAGTTTTGAAGTGCCGAAAGTTTATTTTTTTCTATAGAACCTTTCATCTCAAAAGTAAAAATTCTGATACTTTTAACTTTAAATTAATACAGATAAAATTATCATACCAAGCTGTAAAAAAATATGTTGTTTTTACAGTATAATACAGCTAATTTTATAGTAATGAACTGAAAAAGTTTCTAATTTTACAGTAAAAAACTGTAAAATAACAAATTTTACAGCAATAAACTGTCAAATTGTTAATGTTACATTAAAAAACTGTTAATTTTACAGTTTATTTCTGTGCATTTTACAGTTTCAAACTGGAACCTCTGTTGTCAGTATCATACTGTTTTTACTGTATAATATTGATAAATTTTACGGCAATAAACTAAAATTTCTAACTTTACTGTGAGAAGCTGTAAAATTGCTAGTTTTACAATTTATAACTGTGTATTTTACAGTTTTAAATTGGAACCTCGGCTGCCAGTATTATACTGTAAAAACAACAGTTCATTTTTTGCAATGTAGCTTTTAAACTTATATCTCCCCCCCCCCAACGGAAAAACTGGAGTGGAACTACGATTTAAATAAGCGGGTCATATAGAAATGTTATGTAACTGATTACAATCGTCGACGTACTGTTTTTCAACACATAAGAGCATGTGCTTGTAAAACTTTATTTTTGGTAATATTTTATAATTTATTGGTAGAAAGGTTAAATTATGTGGACATTTTTAGTGGATGTTTCCAAGGCACTAATTATAATTTAAAATGTTTAAGAAAAAAAAACTTTTCGTAAATTTAAAATAATTATTTTGATGCAAGCGTGGATGAGTGTATAATAATAATAATAATAATAATAATAATAAAAGCAATTGTTTAACGGTTAAGCAAAGAAACCACGATTACTTTTGTGCAAGTTTAAATGTGTAGGATATGTACGCACCAGCTCTATGATTATCCTGTACATTTAGCAGGAATTTGAAGAATAGGCTGCTTTTTTTTTTGAATTTATATACTTTTAGCTGACAAGAAAAGGTTTTTTTTCCACCAAGCACCGCAAAAAAATCGATGTGAATAAAATATTCACGTCTACCAAATTAGCTTAACATTAGCTTTTTTTTCTTTACAAGAAATGTGTTTACTTTTTTTTTTTTTTTTTTTGCATCCTAATCTGTGTTATAAAATTATACGCATAATAAACGAGGTGTATTAAATCATCATAGTTTTAGAGATACTCGTGAAAAAGAAATATACCGAGCAGCAAATAACAGTAAGTTTGTTTCGCAAATGAAGACAGTTCTTCTCATTTTTTCCTTTTTGGAAAGATTCATGTTATGTGCATACGCTTTTCGTTGAACTGAGAAAATTTACATTAAATTAATGTATGCTATCTGATATGCAGTATAATTAATTAGAAATAGCATAATGTTTTTATAAATTATTTCCAAGTTGGAGATTTATTTTTTAATTAACTTTTCATTTGAATAATAGTTTAAGTTATTGTTTGTTTCGGTCATTTCTTTTTTGCTTCTCGGATTTATTTTTTTGTCTAGTAAAAACTTGTCTGCATTTTTACGGAAAAACATGCACAAGATTTTTTTTATTTTACGCTGGATTTTTTACTTATTAATTTTACACTCATGTAATTCCTGACCAATTAAGGCTATTACTGCTGACGTATCACCAGGACTTCCAAGAGCAATGTGTTAGACTTGTTCTTTTAGCATTAGGGTTTTTTTTCCTATATATATATATATATATATATATATATATATATATATATATATATATATATATATATATATATATATATATATATATATATATATATATATATATATACAGGGTGTTTCAGAATTCGACGGCAAAAATTTAAGGGGAGATACTACACACCAGGACAAATAATATGACATAAAAAAGTGGGGGTCCAAAATGATTTCCGACGGAGATAGGGGCGGTTAAGTTTAGGGTCAAAAATTTCAAAAATTTATAAAACACGGAAAAATTAATCGATTCTTTTGCCGTTTTCACTAAAAATATTCTTAATAGATGTTCTTTCTTGAAAAAAATTGATGAAGATTAATTTCAAAAATTCTCGACAGAGGGCGCTTTAGACTTTGGAGCTAAAAACAACTACTTTTTAACGGTTTCTTTTGTATTTTCGTAACAGATTCCGAAAGTTTAAACTCAAACTTAATTTTTGAGCCCAAAATATCAACTTATTTCGGGTATTAAGTTGCGAAAAACTCGGACCAAACGTAAAAAATCGTGTTTTTCTGGTTTGAAACTTGCCGTTTCGTGTGAAAAAAAATAATAAAATTATCTGGCGACACTAATAATGCGAAAATAAAATCAGATGCACACTTTCGAAACTTAAAAAAAAAAAAAAAAAAAAAAAAAAATTCAAAAAAAAAAAAAATGTTTTTTTTTTTTTTTTTTTTTTTTTTTTTTTTTTTTTTTTTTTTTTTTTTTTTTTATTTACACGAAACGGCAAGTTTCAAACCAGAAAAACACGATTTTTTACGTTTGGTTCGAGTTTTTCGCTACTTAATACCCGAAAGAAGTTGATATTTTGGGCTCAAAATTTAAGTTCGAGTTTAAACTTTCGGAATCTGCTACGAAAATACAAAAAAAAAAAAAAAAACGGTAAAAAGTAGTTGTTTTTAGCTCCAAAGTCTAAAGCGCCCTCTGTCGACAATTTTTGAAATTAATCTTCATCAATTTTTTTCGAGAAAGAACATCTATTAAGAATATTTTTAGTGAAAACGGCGAAAGAATCGATCGATTTTTCCGTGTTTTATAAATTTTTGAAATTTTTGACCCTAAACTTTAACCGCCCCTATCTCCGTAGGAAATCATTTTGGACCCCCACTTTTTTATATCATATTATTTTTCCTGGTGTGTAGTATCTCTCCTTAAATTTTTGCCGTCGAATTCTGAAACACCCTGTATATATATATGCAGATATCTATTATTAATTGCGTTTTTGAGCTAAAGGCAGTGGACGAAATGCTGTATGGAGGGATAAGAGAATTTTTTTAACGCCAAGAATCGATAAATGGAACATTTCCCAAGCAACGGAATCGTGTTGAACTGTTTTGAAAGTAGATTCAAGTGAGAAAGCTTAATACTTCGGTTTTTTAATAAGATCTTCAAAGGAGTAGCAACAATGCCTTACTTTAAAATCAACTGTAAATGATGTGGAATTTGTTGAGTTATTTTGAACAAATAGGGATGAGAGCTATTTTTAAATGGTCAATATAATGGTAACATCAGAACAAGTTCATGTTGCTTTTACGTTAAACGTAGAGTTGACAATTTATGGCTATTAACAATTTGTGAAACAATTTTAAATTGAAAAAAATGTCATTTTCCTAAAGTATGTTTTTCTGAAATTTAGCTTTCAACATAAACCAACATTTTATCTTTAGCACTTTTCAAAGCTCTTGTAAAAAACTACCAAAAAATCATTCTTCATTCAAGTACTGAATCTATTTTCTTTTTAAGATTTAGATAGGCAAAGCCTAAAAGTATTCAGTAAACAAAATAGCAATTTTCATACTTAACTTCAATACATACAGGGTGTCCACTCCTATCGTGGCCCAATAGCTAATTTCTAAACCATTAGAGATAAGCATACAGTTCATTTAGGAAAAAATCTTTAAATTACGAAAGAAATTTTGGGTCTATGAAATGTTTTTCAAAAGATAAAATTTTGAAAGAGTTACGAAATTTAAATTTGTATACAGCCCCCAGTCCTATTAATCATATTTAGTAAAACATTCTTGACACTGTAACGTTTAAAACTTTAAAAAAAATCAATGTTCTACGACAAAAATTGACCGAGTTATGACGTTTTGAAAAATCAAGATTTTGAAGGATTTCGCATACTGTCCCTTAAGCGATCTCTCGATGACGTCATGAAATCCTTCAAAGTCTTGATTTTTCAAAACGTCATAACTCGGTCAATTTTAGTCGTAGAACACTGATTGTGTTTTAGTTTTAAACGTTACAGTGTCAAGAATGTTTTACTAAATATGATTTATAAGGCTGGGGGGCTGTAAAAAAATTGAAATTTTATAACTCTTTCAAAATTTGATTTTTTGAAAAACATTTCATAGACCCAAATTTCTTTCGTAATTTAGAGATTTTTTTCTAAATGATTTGTATGCTTATTTCTAACGGTTTATAAATTAGCTGTTGGGCCACGATAGGAGTGGACACCGTGTATTTTGTGCCTAATACAAATGTTTATCCAGCATTACTCTCTTTTTTTGTATTTGACAAGTACGGTATGCCGTACCACTGTATGGCCAGTGAGGTTTTGTCGGGAGTAACCTGAATTCATGACATTTAGCATAAAATCCATCTCAATACATACATTTTCAAAACTGTTTTTTTTTTTTTCTTATTTGATTCTCCTTTGTCTACAATTTCATGACAAGAAGCAGTTTGGAACAAATATATCTCAGTCAGGGTTGAATCGCTCATAAAAACCCGTTATACTTCAAAATCAGTTCAAACATGCTTTTAGTCAACTCATATTTATGTTGTACAGGCAAGTACTTCGTGTAATCTTGATTTTTCAAAACGTCATAACTCGGTCAATTTTTGTCGTAGAACAGTGATTTGTTTTTAGTTTTAAACGTTACAGTATCAAGAATGTTTTACTGAATATGATTGATAGGACTGGGGGGGCTGTATAAAAATTTAAATTTCGTAACTCTTTCAAAATTTGATTTTTTGAAAAACATTTTATAGACCCAAAATTAATTTCGTAATTTAGAGATTTTTTCCTAAATAAACTATATGCTTATCTCTGACGGTTTAGAAATTAGCTATTGGGCCACGATAGGAGGGCCACCCTGTATACTCATTAAAATATTAAAAGGTACACATTTAAAAACTTGAAACATAAAAAGTAACTAGTATGCTGATAAAACAGCTGAAATAAAAAAAAATGTATATACACATATTGAAAATGATTTTAAGATAACTACTTTCCTAAAAAACGTGTATTAAAATTTCATTTTGAATAACATTCAAAAGATGGAGATTTAACTTGTTACAGCATTGAATTTACCTAACAGGAAAGGAAGAAGATGAAAAACTGAACAAGTGGTAGCGATGCTTAGACTGTTTCAAAAAGGCTTTAATTGATACGTTATTTTCTTTCACTTCAAAATATGCATTAAATGTTCACTCTCATTGTGATTCAAATATCCTTGATTTGAATAGTTATGAAAATGCATTCATCAGAGTATCTGATTCTATTTCAAATAATAAATTTTAAAAGACGAAACTTAAATACACAACTCAAAACTTTTGCCTCGAAATTTTGCTTCGCCAGGATATTTGTCGACGTAATTGCTATTTGCAGGAACAGTTTATTATTTCAAACGAGACTACCGTAAATTTATGCCGAATCCTTTCTTAAATCAGTCGAAGTGGAGAAAATTGGATATTCTCAATTTTAAATTACGTTTCTGTACCATGGCATTAAACAGTTAACAAGAACTTACATTCAGTTTTTAGTATCGAATGCATGAACAGAAAGTCTACTGTTTATAAATGCATGTTTTTTTTATTTTATTTTATTTTAAAGACCATTTAACTTATAATATCTCTTTGTATAATTCAGAGCCTTTACTATTTGAAAAATATTACAACTCAACTTATTTTATGAGTTCAATCTCTTTTCTAATGAAAACATTTATAACTGCAACAAATCATCATTTATTTTACATTTTGGACAGTTCGTCAAATATTTAGAACAATTCTTGTTTAGCTTGAAAGATCTCCAAAAATTTAAGCAAATTTTTATTATATGCTACTTGGAAACTAGCAATCAATGTGAAAAAAAGAAGTTCATAATTGCCTGGCAGAAAGTAATAAGAGAAATGTATTTTAACTGCAGCTTATGATTGTGGTGCCTTCTTTAAATACCTGTGTTCATTTTACTTAAAAGACTACGTATATTCTTAAACATTAAGAGTTGTATGAACTTCCTCAATAACTGTAGAGTTACCTCAAGCAAAAGTAAATACGTTCTTTTTGAAGATCCAAACATTCGCAATTGATACCAACTAGAGGAGGAGCTTCGGTCTCTTGCCAATGGCTGCTAGAGGATATAAAACAAAAATTGATAGACTAATAATATGCCCAATAAGACATCTGCATTGTCCGCACAAAATTGATAATTTTTACTTCTTCGGCTAGTTTCTGAACCACCGCAAAGTGGCGTATACTAAATCTAAAAACTGGAAACTAAGAGCCTAGTGTAGGGTAATTAAATTAAACACAGTACTCCAAAAGAATAGCGGTGAGATACTATTAAAAGGTTGAGATACTATTAAAATTTAAAGACAAGGTTTCCTAACATTTTCAACCCATGTCGGAGAACCTGGGGCAAGATGAAAAAAAATATATTTAAATTTTTAAACAATAGTTCTAGTCATGGAATGGTAAGAAAACAAGTGCGAGAGACCCTACTGACCACATCAACACGTTAGTACCATTGTTCATATCGTGGCAAATCCCGTGTTTATTGTTTGAAGACCTTCTAAATCTAGTATTTGTTAAAAGGGATGTAAGGCCTCATTACTTCAAAGTAAATCACACTGAAAAAAATAAAGTGCTATTTTTACATTATAATACTGGCAGCAGAGGTTCCAGTTTAAAACTGTAAAAGCACAGTACGGAACTGTAAAACTATCTATTTTACTGTTTAGTACTGTAAAACTAGTAATTTTAGTTTACTACTGTAAAGTTAGCAATTTTACAATTTATTACTGTACGATCACTATAAAATTAGCTGTATTATACTATGAAAAGAACATTTTTTTCAGTGCATATTTATTTATGTTACTAGGCTTAAGTAATGCTTAACATAGCTCATTTATACAATGTACCCCATAACTGACTGAACTTTTTATCTAATCAAGTAAAATGAGAGTTCCTAAATTCCACATGACACAAGATGATGAACTCGACATCTATTTCAGAGGAAATAAGATTGCCACGGTAGTATTTTCAGTGCAAATCTCTCATCTATTGCAAGCATTGGAGTTTTCAATTTATAACCACCAAAAACTTTTTTTTTCCCCGTCGTGCAGTGAAAAATGCTTTTGGGTCACATCTAAATAAACCAGTTAGGAAAACACATATTTATCATATCCTTACCATTACTTACATCTACGTTACTATTAGGTGTTATGTAATACACAAAATATGTATTTGGGTGATTCTACAAAAATGGGCAAATTTGTGTTCCATACTGATTGCTCTTTTTGTTTTTAATTTAATAAAAAAACTATCTTGGGAATATTTTTATGCGTCTTTTGTTCTGTAATTTTCGTTATCAACAACGTCAATATTTAATTATTATTCATTTAAAAAAAAAGATGTTAGATTGAAATGTCATCCACATGCCCTGTCCCATAGGTGCAATTTTCACAATCAATGAAATATTACTTGAAAAAAAAATAAGTGATTTTTTTCTCAAGAGTTTTTTATTTATAAATATGAATGTGTGCAAGATGTAAATCACAAAAAAAGCAAATTAATATGAAAATAATGTCTCTAAAAGTTAATCTAAACTTTGTTCCAGCGATTATCAGTCATCCACATGTCTAAAAAGTATAGATATTTTTCTCTGAAATGTTTTATTTCAAAATCTGGCAACACATCTTAAAATAAAGCATGGAACTTTGTTATTCCTGGATGAGGATTAATTTTGCTGTTCTGCAATTACTTTTTGATAAAAATCAAGCTAAACTCAACTTTCAAAAAATTAATTGCTAAGAGGTAATTATAATTAAAATCAGAAGTTTTAATGGACAGTTATACCGCTTCACTTATTAGCTATAAAAGTAAAAAAGTTTAAGAAAATGTTTAGTTAAAATGGTGGACTTCTTTCTATTTACAAAGTTCATCCACGTTTAGCTCTAGATTGCCCAAATACAGATGTGCGTTATCCTTCGTATAAAGGTAGTTTCCATACGTGTTCTTCAGGTAATTTAACCTTGTAAACACCCAAGTGAGTGCTAGTGTGCTAATTTTAGTGCTAGTTTAGTTTTCATACTAATCTAAAAGTTAATAAAGTAATGCAATAATTTTGATTCAGGGTTGAATGATATGATAGTAGTCTAACCTTTATCCCAGCTAAAGTACAGCATTATCAGTATAATTTTGAATTACTTTTGATAAATAACGGCGTACCCCTTACAAGTTATTACGATTCCCAAGGGGTGAGTGTACCTCCGACTGAAGTTCATTGTCTTAGGTCACATGAAACCTTAAAATTGCTTAAACATCTGGTAAATGTTAAGGGAAAAAAACTTTCTTCAATGTTTGTTTGATTACTTTTCATATGATTTAGAATTGGGATTAATGATCACACAAAATGGAATGCAAACATTGTGATTTTTTTTTTTTTACAAATTTTTTACATAATATTTTTTTAACACGTTAAATCACAAGTTGCTACAAGTGTATATATAATTTGTAAAACAGCAGTCGAAAACTTTATACTATGAAATGTGCAAAAACGATTCACGAAACAAATTCAACGATTTCATTGCATAATTTTTGTTTCAAATGTACTCTTTTTCGGATGCAGTTTCTCCAGTAAAATGGATTTTTTAATCACGCTATAATATCATATTACAAGAAGAATTTTAGTTGATGCGTTAATGTGTTAGTTTTAAAGATTTTGTTTTTCTTTCGGAGCACTCAAAAAAAAAAAAAAAGAGCTATATTAAAAATAATAATCAAAATTTCTCAAGACGTAGTAATAATTTACATACGCTTTTTCACCATAAATATTTTTCAAGCTGTGTAATTTCGAACAATTTTTGCTTAAATAATTTTATATAAATTGTATGCATCTTTTTTTTTCCTAATTTCCTCAGTTTAGTGGTTATTTTTAAAACGTAGTTTTTTGCATAAACATAGTTTTATGCGTTTTGTTCCAGCTTGTGGCTATTTTAAAAATAGGTTTGCTTAATTTATTTTAGTGTGTTTCGCCAACACCGCCTACAGTTTCTATTTATAAGAGATGGTAGTTTATTCTCTAGTTTTAATTGGAATTGCCATTTTACGGCAACAATAATATCCCAATTGAACGTTTCTTTGCATTGAAGTTTTTTAAAATTGCTATCCAATTTTAAATTTCGTCATAAATTCAAACAAAATACTAATATTCAATACAATGCTATAATAAAAACCAAAATGATCAAACTATTACAATTTATTGTCCATAAATTCACTTCCTTTAGATTGATAAAGTCGTTTCATGTAACTCCAAAGCACTTGTTTGCATTTAGCAAAATTTGTTTTATAATAACGGGTTCCTGTCATTAAAAATACATTTTATACTCCCGTTTCATCAAATTTACGTATGTGAGCCAATATTTTGAAAAGTGCCAATTTGAAGTTGGAGTTTCCTGATTAAAAAAATTTCTTGCAGAAAAAAAATCAATATTGGATTTTAAGTCTAAATTGGGTCTAAATGCAAGAAAATAAAATAGGGGAGGTCAAGGAAGTTATTTACCCCCTCCTTAGATTTCTCACTTTTAAGCTGTTACAGATCTGATGAGTGTTACCGATCTGATGTTAGTGTGAGCTACATATCTGAGTTTATGCTTTCAGTCTTCATTAACATCTCTAAAAATAATATCATTTTATTGCATTTTTAACACAGAATTAAGATAATTATATTAAAATATATATATTAGCTAAAAAATCAAATTTTATTATAAAAAAGCATTTCTTGGAAATAAAAATTAGCGATAAAGTTTTTAGATAAAATAAATAATGAGATTACCTAATCCAAGCTAATAAAACATTTGTTTTTTTTTTTAAACAGCACACAACTTCAACTTTTTCAACACACAACTCTGCTGCTTGATTTTCTTCAAATTAATTGCAGGAAATTTAATTTCTTGATCAGAAATTCAAATTTAGCATGCTAGTTATTATCTATAGTTATTTATCGAAGTTATGAGAAATTGAAGTACCAAAAAAATAAATAAATAAAATAATAATAATTAATTAACTTAAGTTCTGCAGTGTCAATTTTTCAAATTTTACTAACTTCTATTACTTCTATTGTTAGGTTATACAAACCACAAATGAAGCAATTGCACTAAAACTCATTGCTTTTCATTTTTTAAGAGCAAAAATATTCAATATATATGGTTAAAACCTAGGTTTTTTGCTTTTTAATAATTCTGAAACAAGAGAGTTAGTTCGGTTAAATATTCGCTGTTTTTCAATGTTACCGCTCTGACTGTTACCGATCTGACAAACCGGCAATGTTTATTTTTCATTTCCGAGTCGATCGCGATAAACCAAAATCAAACACATGGTTTTTTCACTTGTAATAAAGGACTTACATATAAAATAACTTTTAAAGTAATAAAAACTGCGCATTTTAGCGCGTGTTACCGATCTGATGACTGAAATGAGACACATTTTATAAAATCACTTTAAAAAATCTTACCTGCATTTTTAGATGCAGAAATGCAAATTTTTAATTACGATGCGGTAAAACATCACACCAGGTACTAAGTATCACGTGGTATCGGTGCAGGAAATGATTTTGGGAGCCTAAATATAGATCGGAAGTTGTTGTTACCGCTCTGATGCGGAACTGAGGGACACGCTTATTTTGCATCGGCTAGAAAATCAAAAATCGATTAAAACAAAAATGAAGTAAAATATTATCAAAGAGGTAAAAATTGAATCGTTTTTTGTGCAAGTGCGGTTTTTTGGGAAGTTAGAAAGTGCGCATGACCTGTTTGCATGCTAAACTTTGCTACTGGGGACACGTTACCGATCTGATTTTTGACATATAAAAGAAATATTTTCTGAAGAAAATTTTTTTTCTGATGTTATTAGATGAAATGCAAGCAGAACCTTATCTTCTTTCTGGGGAAAATTATTTTTTTAACTAGTTATTGAAATACTAGTGGGGGTACTACTCTTGGGACTCAAATTGGCACTTTTCTAAATATTAGCTCATGTAGCATTTTTTCGTGTAGGTTATGTTCTTAGCTAATACGGTGAGTTCGTTATTTAAAACTACTTAGATAAGTAAAAAAATATATACATGTATTTAAATGCGTTCCATAACTTAAAACTAAGCTTACTCCTTAAAATTACAAAACCATAAAGAGCTACAAAGACAAAAATAGTTTTCCTTTTCCAACACAATAAGCCCTAAATATTATCATCTGCAAAAAAAAAAAAATATTTTTCAGCTACCTCGCCTTCTACAGGCGTATTTAATCCGGCTACGATATATGTGTCATATACTACTATTAGTCCAATTGCACTAAACGTTGCTGCTTTTTAGAAAATGTTCAACAACATTTTGCGTCTTAGTAATGCCTAATATAAAAAGAACATTCTGTTGAATTAAAAGTAATCAAATAATCTTAAAAGTATCCAAATTTTTCAACAAAAAAAAAAAAAAAATACAGTCGTATAAGTGTTTCTAACTACAATCACTTTTGATCATAACAAACAGAATTCACAAGACTGAAACTATGATATTTACCAAAACACATGATTTGCTGTGCTGTATTTGCAATTTACTCTAATGCTACTCCTAATCAAGTAAATATCTGTAACGAGTCGTCACACGTTGATGATACATTTGCAGTTGGCTACAGTATGCAAATCACATAAGCTTGTAGGCCAACTGTTATATTGTATTCGTTGTCTCTAAGGCGGTGTAACAGATAGAGAACATAATGCCTTTGATGATTCCTAAATGACTTGTTGATGTAAAGGAATTGTTATGCTTATTACAAACACTGATGTCTGCAATGTGTTATACAAGAAAACGTATCAAAACAATAGTCATTGCATTAATCAAAAGCATGTTTTTGCATTTAGTTCTTCCAAAACTCTTTGCTTGTATTATTTAATGTGAAAAAAGTTTTTTGATAAACGCAAATCCAATAATTCCGCATAGAAATTTACCAATAAATACAATACTCAAACACTTGACAGCAACTAAAATTTTAAAATAGTTTCTCCCAATTTTGAATGATAAATCTACTTGTTCTTGTTTTATCATGAAAAGAAATGGGAAAGTTTCTTACCGGAGGCAACGCGAACATAGAAAGTTATTGGAGAAAATGCGCGCAATTTATTCATCTGCGAAATGAAATGTCACAAAATTTGAGAGTTTTAAGGATTTTTTTTTTCTTTTGACGTGTTTAGTTATTTTTTTTACCAAAATCATGCCATGAAATACATAATGAAAAATTAAGCCTAAATAATGGGTTACAAACTGATATAATTTTTACAGTACAATATTTGGTTGAGGTTGGTGTTTTGTTTTAACTTTAAATCTTTTAACATGCATACAAGCTAATTTCTTTACTCATATGTATTTGATACTTGAAGCGTGTGCATTAGGGTGGATCGAAATAACTTTTTTTTTTTTAATTTCAAATCAGCCCGGGTAAGAAAAGTTGTCCACTAGGAATAAACAATTCCCTGTAAAATTTGAAGTTGATCAGATAAAATCATCATGTCCAGCAAGGAGGTCAAAGTTCGAAAATTGAGCCCAAAAATGCATTTCTCATCTTTACGAAAACATTAGTTCTTAATAGTTTTTCACACCGCTAGGGGGCCCAAAAGTTACTCAATGGGATGAAATACTATGATGTAAAATTATATCACAGTCCGATTAAATCTTTTTGCTTCACATGGTGGTGAAAATTAGCATATTCAACCCCAAAATAGCACTTCTTCATCATGAAGGAAAAAGTTTTTTTTGAAACGACCACGGGTAAAAAAGTTGCCCTTTGCGGTCAAAACCATTTATACAAAACTAGAGACCCGTTATTTAAAGGATGTAGAAGTGGGGGACCCCCACCCCGGGCCAACTCCCCCCAGTCCTCGGCGACTTCCAAAATTAATGTTTTTACGTAGGATTGAGTGATTTTTTTGGATTCCGGAACGCATAGCTAGTTTGTATTTCGATAGGCGATAAGATGCTACTTGAGTTCAAATAAAAAAAGGGAAAAAAGTTTCATCTGCAAACAGTTTTAGAAGAATATTATGATCTAGTGCAGGAGCCTCACTCAAAATAAATTTGACGTTTCCATTCAATCTGGCGAAGCAAATGCTATTTTATCCAAAATACAAGCATTTTCAAAGATGGAGACATTTTTTGTGATAGATATATTGTTGTTGGCTGTGATGGAATGAATATAAGCACCGGATTCAAATCAGGTAAGATTGGACGATTAAAACTATCTTTAAATCGTAGGGAAGGGTGGGCCACTGCGGGCAAAGTGGCCACTTGAAGTTTTCCTCCCAATATAATGCTGCAGCCTAGCGGCAATACTCAACTACTCGCCGGGAGCCGTTGTTGTAGTGTTATAGTTTGGTGCTGCTCAGACGCAAACTCAAGGAGATATCGCAAATTTTCGACCCTCTGATGTTAGGTAAGTGGATCACATGTTTCGTTTTACTTTATTGTAGAACTAGGTGAAGTAAATTTTACATCAATGGTGCAAAACACTATGTTTCTAGCTTTGAATTCATATGTCTCAACAGTAGATACAACAACGGGTTATACGTGAAATATTGCTTTCGAAAATGGCGCGCTAGAGGGCAAAGTGGCCACAGCCGTGGAAGGCAACGTCAGCGACGTCGATTGTTTTACTTTCTTCTATATCTATATATATAAAAGAAAGTCATGTTAGTTACACTACTTATAACTCAAGAACGGCTGTACCGATATGGCTAAAAATTGGTGGGTAGGTAGCTTAGAGCCAGGAGACGGACATAGGCTATAATTTATGTATGTCAGTTACATAAATAGAAAAACTGTCTTATTGACTAAGCCTTTTTACTAAGCCTTTTTTGACACCTCCATGGCTGAGCGACATAAAGCACACGTTCTGGCAGCTTCCGGTGCGCAGCAAACAGGTTGTAAGTTAGCGGTGCGTTGAGTGACATTTGACTTTTTTGGGAAGCAAATTATAAAAAAACGCGTTATTTCCTTTAAAATTATATGTGATAAGCTGTCAGAAACGACTGTCACTTAAGAGTTTTTACGCCTCTGAGGCTGAGAGGTAGAAAGCGCTTGGTGGGATAGCTCCTGCACTGCAGTTAATGAGGTTGTTCTTCTCACTACTATTCTATCTTCTATATATATAAACGGAAGTAGTGTTAGTTACACTATTTATAACTCAAGAACGGCTGTACCGATATGGCTGAAAATTGGTGGGTAGGTACGTAGGTAGCTTAGAGCCAGGAGACGGACATAGGCTATAATTTATGTGTGTCAGTTGCATAAATAGAAAAACTGTCTTATTGACTAAGCCTTTTTACTAAGCCTTTTTGACTCCTCCATGGCTGAGCGACATAAAGCACACGTTTTGGCAGCTTCCGGTGCGCAGTAAACAGGTTGTAAGTTAGCGGTGCGTTGAGTGTTATTTGACTTTTTTGTGAAATCTATATATATATAAAAGAAAGTCGTGTTAGTTACACTACTTATAACTCAAGAACGGCTGTACCGATATGGCTAAAAATTGGTGGGTAGGTAGCTTAGAGCCAGGAGACGGACATAGGCTATAATTTATGTGTGTCAGTTACATAAATAGAAAAACTGTCTTATTGACTAAGCCTTTTTACTAAGCCTTTTTTGACACCTCCATGGCTGAGCGACATAAAGCACACGTTCTGTCAGGTTCCGGAACGCAGTAAACAGGTTGTAAGTTAGCGGTGCGTTGAGTGTTATTTGACTTTTTCGTGAAATAAATTATAAACAAACGCGTTACTTCCCTTGAAATTTATATGTGATAAGCTGTCAGAAACGATTGCTCATTCCTAGGATCCCGATGATCCCAACCGATATGCCGTTTGAATTTAAAAGACTTCAATTTCCGATCCGTCTTGCATTTGTCATGACCTTAACAAATCACACGGCCAATCCTTAAAAGTTTGTGGTTTGAATCTAGAACATCACTGTTTTTCCCATGGTCAATTATATGTGGCATGTTTACGGGTCGGAATACCATCTGCGTTGTTTCTTTTTGCGCCTGATAATAAAACAAAAAATGTTGTGCATCACAAGGTACTTTAGTGAAGAGCAACCTATGTACTAAAATACAGAAACAATAATGAATGATTAATGTAAGTACTTAATTTTTTTTTTGTATTTTCTATTAATAAAAAACTTAATAAATTCAAAAATTTTCTTATTTATTGCCTTTAAGGCGGAACAAAGTTCGCCGGGTCAGCTAGTCTAATATATAGAAGAAAGTATTGGTTTCGTGAAAATTATCGAATGTCGAATTTTGACGGATTTGCACGTTTTGAGGTGCGCTGAGTCCATTTCGACCATTTTTGGAAAATGTCTGTCTGTGTGTCTGTGTGTGAGTCTGTATGTGTGTGACCAGTTTTTGTGGCCGCGCTAGAGCAAAAACTACTGCATGAAATCGAACAAAAATTTTTGCACATATGTACCACTATGTGAACTGGTGCACCTAAATTTTTTTAGCGAATTCCTCCAAGGGGGGTGGAGCAATCGCACGAGTTCTGCGCGGAGGTGATTGCTATATCTCAGGAAGTAACCGGCGGAATCAAACGAAAATTAGTCCATAGGTAGACCCTACTGAGTAAAGGTGCTGATTCAATTTGTTTGTCAATATCTCAAAGGGGGGTGGAGCAATCGCACGTGTTCTCCGCGGGGGTGACTGCTATATCTCAGGAAGTAACCAGCGGAATCAAACGAAAATTGGTCCATAGGTAGACCCTACTGAGTACAGGTGCTGATTCAATTTGTTTGTCTATATCTCGAAGAAAGGTTGAGCAATCGCACGTGTTCTGCGCGGGGTGACTACTATATCTCAGGAAGTAACCGGCGGAATCAAACGAAAATTGGTCCATAGGTAGACCCTATTGAGTACAGGTGCTGATTCAATTTGTGTGTCAATATCTCAAAGGGGGTGGAGCAATCAAAAGTGCTTATTTTGTCATTGCACCTACTGTATCTCGGGAAATATTGCTGCGATTTCAATGAAATTTGGAATAACACTAACCCAATATGGAAGCAAGCATCGATTAAATTTTGGCGCCAATCGCCATAGGGGGAGGATGGGATGATTTTTGCGCTTAGTCAACAATGCGAAAAATTAATTCATTAAAAAATCGCTTTCACGCTATTTAATTACAAAAACATCTGAAAACTTTCAATGATTTGAAATTTTTAACTGTTGCCAATTTCTTTTAACTAACAAATAAAATGTTTGCAATTAATCTAAACAAGGCTTTTGCAATGATTTCCAATTTCGCTCATTGATTCTGCATTTGCAGGGCTATTACGATAATTGGGAAATTGGAGCTGTCTCCAATTATTCGAGCGAGTACGTATTTTATTTTGTAACCGGAATTCATAAGATAGATATAGAAGAAAGTTTCGTGACGGCTACGACAGCTAGTTTCTGTGGTGATTGTTACGCGAAATCTAAGGACAACGAAGGCTGGATTAGATGTTCTGGGTGCCTCAAATGGGCTCACGAAGCCTTCACAGGAGCCGAAGAGGAGGGCGATGAGTTTATTTGTGGCTTATGTAAATACCAGTGATTTCATAACTTCACATACTTTTAGTAATGCCTTTTTTGTTTAAAACCCTAATACAATTGTTCTGAGTTCTGAAATGTAAATGAGTTTCATTTTTTCCATACTATCTAAATCTATTTAGGCAGTGGTCACTTTGCCCTACCTAGTGGGGCAAAGTGGCCACTTTGACAGCTTTTGGAAAAGTAAAAATTTTGTACAAATAAAGTTTAAAAATCTAGTTGTTTAAACTTTTTAATCAGGCCTAAGTAACCATACTAAATGTTGAAGGGATTTATAAAATGTTTCAAAAAGATGTTCCTTAGGGTGGCCGCTATGCCCAGAGGTGCGTTTGTCTATTGCACCTTAATGAACTACATATACTTTAAAGAATATTTTTCAAAAAACATGACGGGGTGACTAAAAGTCCTAATTCATAATCAAGGCCTATCGAGAAATCCAAACTAGACTAAAAGTCTTCCAATAATTGCTCATTCGCCAATTTATGGTGCAGTTTTTTTTTTTTTTTTTTTCGTTCATGCAACAAAAAGTTCAATATGAGTACTGATTAGGAATTATTTACGAAAGCTAAATTCTATCGGCGCCTTTCTAAGTGACCGTGTATTATTAAAATTAGGGCCTGGAAGGTGTTATGCTGGAACAGATCTATCTATCTGAAAAATTAAGTACATTGCCAAACTTTATATTTAAAGTATGCACTTCTATGTGGTTTGACATAAAAACAGAGTCGGGTTACTCGGAAAGTACCTTAAGTACATTTTAGATATTATCCATTGATCATGTCCCCCACTTCTACATCTTTTAAATAACGGGTCCCTAGTTTTGTATAAATGGTTTTGACCGCAAGGGGAAACTATTCTACCGTGGTCGTTTCAAAAGAATTTTTTTCTTAATGATGAAAAAGTGCTATTTTGGGGTTAAATATGCAAATTTCTACCACCATGTGAAGCATGAAGATTTTATCGGACTGTGATGTAATTTTACTTCATAGTATTTCATCCGATTGGGTAAATTTTTGGTCTCCTAGCTATTTTAAAAACTTTAAAACTAATGTTTTCGTAAAGATAAAAAAAAAAATGCATTTTTGAGCTTAATTTTCGAATTTTGACCTCAATGCGGAGCATGAAGATTTTATCTGATCAACTTCAAATTTTACAGGTAATTGTTTAGTCCTAGTGGACAACTTTTATCACCCGGGCCGATTTGAAATTCCAAAAAAAAAAAAGGTTTTTATTTATCGCGCATATTTATATTTGCTTATTTATAAAGTATATTATTTAATAATCTTCATACAAATACAGAGAGACCCGAGGCAATGTGACATAATTTTATTTTTTACGAGTGTAAGAAGTTGCCAACTGATAATTTATCTGCTGAAGTTCTTCAGATGAATCTTAATTAGTAATGGGTGTGAAATTGACATGAAAAAAAAATTAAATTTGCATGACGTCTCGAGTCATTCTTGGACAATTTTCGTCTTCTTGCGCTTACATGGGGCAAGATGCTGCTTTCGTATAAGATAATATGAAAAAAATCCTTATATAATATTACCTGTCGTATAGTGGTTAGTTATAATGTAAAAAATAATGAAACGCAATAGTTACGTTTGAACTCCCCAGAGTTCGAAACCCTAAACTAAATAGGCAAGGTGTCGACAACCCTAACCATAACAAAAGGAAGATTAACCCTAACGAGATAGAGCACATGGGAAAATAAACAGAAATTTTAAACTGAAGAAACTTATTTATTCATCACAAGGCATTATACAAATTATTTATCTGAGTTAATTTCAGAAAAATCAAGTAAAACTGAGCTTAATAATTTAGACCAGAGATAGGCACAAGTAATAAAACATCACACGCCTAAATCAAACATTAAAAGTCTGCCAAGGGAAATTTCGGTTTAAAAAAAAACAAGGGAAACAAAATTATATAAAAAGAAATGGAAAGGGAAAGAGTAAACTCACGGTACGTTCCAATAATTTACCTAAAGGGCAGATATGCCACAAAAAGGCATACCGCCCAAAATATCCACAACTACATTTTAAATATATATCAATGCACGCCGCAGAGAGAGGCAAGAGATAGAGAGCCCCCACTCAAAAAAATCCCGCTTAACATCAGGGTTATAAGAAACTAAGGAATTCGCCAAGAGCCGAGCCAAAGCAGGTTTCTCAAAACGGCGCATCGCCAAGACAGAGTAGAGGAGAAGAGGGGAAAAAGTCGCCAAAAGCGATAAATGATCAAACGAGCATTTCTTCCAAACCGCAAGATGCCAATGGCCAAAATGTCCCCACAGAAAGTGCATGGTAACAAGAGCGGGAATTTAAACGCAGAGCGGGGAAGAAAACCAAAGTAAAAGGAACAAAATCCAAATTTTAACCAATGGAATGTGTAATAAAATATTACACATGACATTACCATTCAGCACTTAGCATGCATTACTACAATTCTTGCGGAATGCTTCATAAAAGGGCAGCAGTGAGCATTCCCAGGTAGCACAAATAACCTTTAAACGATTTATAAACGTTTTTAAGCCGTTGTTACACCGTTAATAACCATTTTACAACCTTTAAAAAACGAAGTGTGTTACTTGGGTAGCTGAAGAGCTGAAAAATGCGTTTTCGACAATTGTTTTTTTTTTTAATTGCGACAAAAAAGCATCATCGAGGGAATTACCTTGCAATCGATAAGTGAAAATTCTTGTAGATCCTACCATGGTAATATGATGTCCTGTGTAAATAAAGCGGAGTTCCTCATTTTGCCCCGCGCGGCACAGTGAAAAGGTGCTATTTTATTTAATTGGTTGGTGCATTAGTACACTGTGTAAATCAGCTACGCTAGATATTATTAATAATAATTAATCAAAAAAAGGTGACATACTTTGACCTCATGAAACCTCAGTATGCTGTGAACAAAATTCAACTTCTCTGGGCCTTCAAACAAGCACTTATAAAGCATTGGATGCACCTCTCTGCAAACGTTGATTCTTTCAGCAAGTTCTCTTGTACTTTACTTCTTACAAACCCATGAATAAAGCTATTATCTATTGCCTAAAAAGTTAAATATGATATTCTTAATCTTGCCTCGCATCACCATCTTGCCGGGTTTCCTTATCACAGTTGGATGATTTTATTTATTAATTGCCGTAGAACGCTACAAAGTATTAATTATGAAACATTATGAAATTTAATCTTTATGTCAGTGTGGGGTTCCATCGTTAATTTTTACTAAATATCTTTCAGTAACCGATATAAATTATATCCATCTAGCTAATATTAAGTTTAATTCGCTTATTAACTTGAAGCATGATTTACTGACATTTGAAAGAGTATAAATTTAAGCCTATACTAAATTTTTTTAGTAATTATCACGGAAAGTTTTATTGACTTATATTAAATATTTAGTTCAGCTTGTACTTGATATTTAACGTATCAATCGATAAGCAATATGATTTCATAACAGGTCTAAAAGTTTTTTTTAAACTGGTGTAAAATTAGTTATTTTCAAAACATTCTAAACGGCGTAAGATGTTTCGTAAATAAATAAATACATAAATAAAGTGGAATAACTTTATTTTTCGGTTCGACAACTTTGTGACAATTGTCAGCTTTCAGATTTCGCCATTGCATTAAATCACGTTAGTATTAAAGGTAGAATACATTGGATTGGTTGAAGAAAACAATACTATTTAGAAATTAAATAATCATGAAATAACATTTGCTGCTTGGGCCGAGAAAGATGTTTATACATACAGACATACATGTATGTCATAGAATTACATACCATGCTGCTTGATTAATTGTCATAGTAAAGACATTATTATTTGATCTGATGCATTGTAAGTCATTGCAATAATGATAATCGGTCTCAATCTAGAAGAGCAGAAACATATGTCTTTTTTCTGCTTTTCAGGCCATTTATTCCAGAAATCATTTTATCGCCTTGTTTTTTTGGCTCAAACAACTTTTTTTGGGGGTTAAGATTTATAGATAGTATTGAGTTCGAGTTAAATGTTATTCTGTTTATATTAATCTATCTTTGAAGTGGCTTTTAATACAGTAAAATATATTAAGGGTACTGAGCAGTAGAAATATTTATACAGCAATTCTTTTACAACAGCAAAATTTAATAATTTTAGTTAATCTACTCTAACCACTATTCCTGCGTATTAATCAGCAAAAAAAAAAAAAACAGAGAAGATCTTAATTGCTAATAATGTTTTTTTTTCACACTTTTTTATTCACTTGTTTGTAACTTCAATATCTATGTAATGGAATCTTGCAACGCAATTTTTGCCCACTTCTTGGGATCGGATTCTTTGCAAGTTTGGCATGCTGCCTCAAACCCGATTACAATGCAATATTTTATAATTAAAAATAATTAAACATAAATTATATTTTTTTCTTTTCAATTTTAAGCAGCATTTTTGCATTAATCATCTAATATGAGTTGCTTGCCGACATTAATTATATACTAGCTGCGTGGCCCGGCGTTGCACGGGCTGTAATGCAGTGAAGGCAGTTTGAGAAAACTACTCGCCACCAAGGCGGCTCGCCTTTAAAGTAATGAGGAAAGTTTAAACAGTTTACTCGCCGTCAGGGCGGCTCGCCTTTACAGTAGCGTGGAAGTCACGGCGGCTCGCCTTTACAGTAGCGTGGAAGTCAAGGCGGCTCGCCTTTACAGTAGCGTGGAAAGTTTCAATAAACTACTCGCCGCCAAGGCGGCTCGCCTATAAAGTACCAAGGAAAAGTTTAATAAACTGATCCCCGCTAAAGCGGCTCGCTAAAAAGCTTTCCTGCATCAAAGAATCAATCGAATTATTTGCGCATGCTTCCTCAAAAATAAAGACGATGTCAAGTAGCGCATACTTAGCACTCTCCCTAAATAACAAATAAAATTCCTTTCCAAAAACAATTATTTCCAAACCGCTTTCTTCCTGTAAATTTTTTTGCAAAATTCTAAACGAAAAAGTTCTTTTAATATTTGGATCGCAGCCAAAAAAAGTCCCTTCTAAAAACAGCAATTGCAATTTTATTTAAAAACACATTTTCAAAATGGTACCAGAGAAAAAATATGTCATTAATAATTAGAATAAAAACAATTGTTAGAACTTTGTTATAACACGTACCGTAAAGTCGGGTTACTTGGACCCTAAGGGGTTACTTGAGCCCATTACAGTAAAATGATAAAATCTAGGTTTGGTATTTATTAGTTGAAGACTTGCACGTAGTTCCTGGTTTCTCCTCTAGGTAGAAGCACTCTGCAGTCTCTAATGCTAGTACCAAACCCAGATTTTATCATTTTACTGTGGGCTCAAGTAACCTCCTTGTGGGTCCAAGTAACCCGACTTTACGGTATTCAAAATGACAATGGAAAAAAATAACTCTTTCATTTTAAAAAGTTCAATTTAATTAACGTTTTAATTTAAAATCGCAACGGTAAGAAATAAATATCTTAGAATTTTAAATAGTTCAATAATTTAATTAACGTTTTAATTCAAAATGGCAACGGTAAGAAATAAATGTCTTGGAAGTTTAATCATTTATTAGGCTTAATCGCTTTAAATTGGACTACTTATTAATTGATATCTTCGCTAATTAAAATCGTATGATTATATAAATTGAAACCAATGAAGCCTGAAAAATTACCTATCTATCGGTACCTGGTTCGACGTTCAGTTCTTTGGCGTTCAGGAGAAAGAAGCGTGACATAGATAGATAGAAAGAAAGAAAGAAAGATAGATACTCAGTTTTTAATATAAGTAGATGTCGGTAGAAACCCCTGATGTTTCTGCATTCTACAAATTTCATTCGAACGTTCTTCTAAAGGAATTAGAACGTGATTTATAGAAACTTTTAACTAATTGCATGCTAAAATCTACGTGAGCCCTTTACTGGAAATTCATTGCTGATGACGGTCACTGTTGTGTATTTATGAAAATGCATGTCAAATTTCTAAGCACTATAAATATGATTTTCCCACGCATACTGTTATATATTTCATAAATTAAAAAAAAAAAAAATCCTGAGTTACGTTAAATGCTTTTTTCCACAAAACAAATAGACCTAAAAAAGATGAAAATATAAATAAATAGTTTGAAAACTAGAAAGACAGGCTTTTACAGCAAAATGAAATAAAAAGTAAAACAAATCAAATTTTAAACTAGCTGTCGTGGCCGTCACGAAACTTTCTTCTATATCTATCTTATGAATTCCGGTTACAAAATAAAATACGTACTCGCCCGAGTAATTGGAGACAGCTACAATTTCCCAATTATCGTAATAACCCTGCAAATGCAGAATCAATGAGCGAAATTGGAAATCATTGCAAAAGCCTTGTTTAGATTAATTGCAAACATTTTATTTGTTAGTAAAAAGAAATTGGCAACAGTTAAAAATTTCAAATCATTGAAAGTTTTCAGCTGTTTTGATAATTAAATAGCGTGAAAGCGATTTTTTAATGAATTAATTTTTCGCATTGCTGACTAAGCGCAAAAATCACCCCACCCTCCCCCTGGGGCGATTGGCGCCAAAATTTAATCGATGCTTGCTTCCATATTGGGTTAGTGTTATTCCAAATTTCATTCAAATCGCAGCAATATTTCCCGAGATACAGGAGGTGCAATGACAAAATAAGCACTTTTGATTGCTCCACCCCCATTTGAGATATTGACACACAAATTGAATCAGCACCTGTACTCAATAGGGTCTACCTATGGACCAATTTTCGTTTGATTCCGCCGGTTACTTTCTGAGATATAGCAGTCACCCTCGTGCAGAACACGTGCGATTGCTCCACCCCCCTTCGAGATATTGACAAACAAATTGAATCAGCACCTGTACTCAGTAGGGTCTACCTATGGACCAATTTTCGTTTGATTCCGCCGGTTACTTCCTGAGATATAGCAATCACCCCCGCGCAGAACACGTGCGATTGCTCCACCCCCCTTGGAGGAATTCGCTAAAAAAAGTCAGGTGCACCAGTTCACATGGTGGTACATATGTGCAAAAGTTTTTGTTCGATTTCATTCAGTAGTTTTTGCTCTAGCGCGGCCACAAAAACTGGTCACACACATACAGACTCCACACACAGACACACACACACACAGACAGACAGACATTTTCCAAAAATGGTCGAAATGGACTCAGCGCACCTCAAAACGTGCAAATCCGTCAAAATTCGACATTCGAAAATTTTCACGAAACCAATACTTTCTTCTATATATTAGATATAGAAGAAAGTAAAAATAAAAATTATCTTTAAAAGCTAAATTTATTCATTAACAAAAATACTGACAAACAAATAACTAAAATGAAAAAAAAAAAAAACATTGGGGGGAGGAGGGAGCTACCTATTGAATTTCTTACATTTCTCATCGTTCGCTAGTTGTTAAGGTTTTGCAATGATGCAGAATTCTTGTCCTAACTAAATGGAGAGCTTTCCAAGTTTTTTTTCTTTTAATCATTCATTTGATCAGTTTCCTCGCTGCTGAACAAACCTGGCATTATTTATTTATTTACTTTGTAGTTTATATTGATACAAAAGCGTGTCTTTTTTTTTTAATTATTAATTTACTATTTACATCGTTGAAGATTTTTCAAAACATAAATGTTTTACTACGACATCAAGGCTTCGCTGCATTAACTAAAAGCTTAAATGCCTAAAAGATTTTTTTGTACCTTAAGTGGCACCCCCCCCCCTCAGAAACAGTAATAAGCCTACTTGTAACAGGGCTTAAATGATGTAATCCATCCATATCAAATGGTCATTATCGTAGGATCAAAAGTAGTGATATTGCTTTCTTTCAATTTATAAATTTCAGACGTGTAAAAAAAGACACAGAGACATATGTCAACAAATGGAAATTCTATTTCAACTATCATTCAGCAACGGACTTATCAACTATTTCGCGAAAAATGGCGATATCTTACCAAATTTTGCAAGAATTAGGATATGTATGGCGGCATTTTTGTCATTTTACCCAATGCTCTGTAGATATTGGATGTCGAAAAGTCAATCATAAATATCTCATCAAGCATAATCAAACATACATGCAGACATTTTAGATTATATGTTATTTTGATATATCTTTAACCTCAGTATTTTAATCCTTTTTTAATTGATTTGAGGCTCCAAATTATATGCAATCTACTCTTTCAATATTTAAATCAAACGTCTCCAAATAAACAAAATCATTTTCATTTCAGAAAACAATTTTTCCGTAATAGTTTTCATTTCGGAAAACTATTCAGGAAACGATGTCAAAATATTTCCTCTTTCATACCTTTATTTCAGTAAACTTTTATAAAATATGTTTTAAAAATCTTTCTTTACAAGTTAAATACATTCAGGTTGAAATTGTTTGTTACATAAAAATCATATTGATTTGCTTTCAAATCGTCACGAAACAATTAAAACAACCTTAACGTCGAGAAAAGAAGAAAAAGGAGGAATTCCCCCCGTATTCAACTCTATGAAATATGAAATAATTTTCGTTTTCCTAGTTGAGTGAAAAATAAAACATCTAGATTTTACTGATTCAGACCCGTGCAATAATTCAATAAATCCAAACAGTCAATATTGTTCTATAAATAAATTAGTTTCGCCTTTTCCTTCTTATATGATTCTGTACAGACAAAATCTCTGCAGTGTGTTATAGTTTTGAGGGGAATATATATTTTTTAGTTTTAAGATGTTTTCCTTAAATTTCTTTTAGACTCAAAAGTTAAAATTATATGATTTCTTTTTTTAAAAAAAGGCACTACTATTTAAACTAAGAAAACCATATATCAAACTTTCTTCTTACCTATTTTAAAAATTAGTTCACAAGGAAGATTTAAATTACTTCTTACATAGTTTTGACCATATAATAAATTAGTTTAAATTTAAAAAACAATTAAACGTTATTCGCAATATAAATTCATTAATAAGAAAAACAGTTCGAAACAAATAATGGACACAAACTTAACAGATTTGGAAATTTTGAGGAACCAAACTGCAAAACTTTAAAACCAGAAATTTATTCAAAAACAGAAAAATATTTTAATGCTCATAAATATAAATTGCGAAATATAACTTTGGAAATATGTCAGTTCAACTTTTAGCTCTCCATGTTATAATCATTTCCATGCCAGTAATTAAGCTGGAAATCTCATCTTAGACTTGAATATCAATTCCGGATGCTTCTCATTAAAATTTCAACAGTGGTTTTGACAAACCAAACGGAAGCATACGCATTGAATATCACATGTTATGATCACATTAATTTGTCGAATGTCTAACCGTTTACATTCGAAAAGCTGACGTTTTCCCACAGTTGATGAATTTGAATTAAACTCCAAATAGCAGTATTAGTGCATCATATCTGGTGGTTATACTGATAAACACAAATAAGTTTCGGTCATTTTAATACAAAATGCGACCCAAGTTTGAAACCAATTTATCTTTTAATCTTAGAAATATTAATGACACTACATGATACTTTCAAGATAGCTAGAAAACACAAGTTTCGGCGTCATTAATAGTACGGTATAAAAGGAAAAAGGAACAGAAGCTCGAAACAAATTGAAAATTTCATAGAAACAAACATTGAAAACAAAGACAAATGTATGTCATTTGCTGTACCATACATTCCATTACTTGGTTTTGACTATGATGACACTCATATGGTCGCCATCATAACCAGGCCTTTTATACACGGCGTCAAATAAAATCTAACACCCGATCCAACACCTTCAATCGAATTTCCTTCATAGCTCTATGAATTCTTTAAATTGGACTACACGTCTTTATAGCGTAGCTGACTTCATGCAAAGAATGCATACCAGCTGTTGAAAAGATCCCATTGAACTGTTGGTTTGGCTGGTGGAAGAAGTTTCAATTGACGCTTGGAGAAAAGCTCTGATCGTGATGCCGACCATTTGTATGGTTTATGCTCAAGAACAAGTAATGCCATTCATGGCATGGTAAATGACTTACATTTTTTTTCAATGTTTTTTTTTTCAGTAAAATATTTAGTTTGTTTTAAGATTATGCCTATCTTATATCCTACCATTCATTACGCCGGACATTGTAGTTCAGGTTTTTTGATTTATTGTTACATTGATCTCTTCGAGCTTCTCCCTGTTTTGAAGTTATAAATGTGTGATTTTGCGTGAATACTATCAATAACTTACCATTGTAACACTTGCACCCCTTAACGATAGCCCCCCTTACACCATGTAATATAAGTAATATTGTAATGTAAGAATTACTTACTTGAACTGTGCAAATTCGTGTACCGAAATTATACCCTTGTTATGCCCATGCGCATGTAACAAGCTAGAAGACAAAGACACTGAGTGGCTAGATGACATATTTACGTGAAATTTAGTCAAAATGAAAGTATCTTATGCAGATTTGATTGTTCTGCTTAAAATTTGATAAATAAATCCTGTATTTAAGCAAATAAACTTAAACATAAAGATAATAGTATAAGGAGAATGAATAAAAAATTTGGAAAAATCCAAACTTCGAGTTTTAAAATCACGAGGGTTTCAAGTTCTACAGTATTATCGAAAAAATGTGGTGGTAAAAGGTATGGATTAATTGATAGCATTATCGGTATTCTGACCGGTAAGACCGAATAATCGGTGTAAAATTGATTCGTAATAAACAGATTTACACTGCAAAAAATAAACTTTTGTTTTTATAGTATAATGCTGGCATCCGAGGTTCCAATTTAAAAGTGCAAAATGTACAGAAATAAACTGTAAAACTAACAATTTGAAATTTTTTATGTACAATTAGCAACTTTACAATTTATTGCCGTAAAGTTTTGCTGTATTAAACTGTGAAAACAACAGTATGATACTGGCTGCAGCTATTCCAGTTTAAAACTGTTAAATGCACGGTACTAAATTGTAAAATTAGCAATTTAATAGTTTTCTACTACAAAATTAGTTGTATTGTACTGTAAAAACCATACTCATTTTTTACAGTGTAGAGTTATTAGTTTATGGATCCTCTCTCTGATGTAATTTAAAATAAAAGTCTCTGCAACGGTTTTTGCCATTTAAAAAAAAAGCAACTGTTGAATGTGATGTAATTAGTCCCAATGCATTTAGCACAATATTTTAGTTACTAGTAATTATTTTTATTAAAAATGCCTAATTACTAATAAAATTAAATAGTTCAATGGCTTAAAAACTTAGGGATTAGATTTTAAAACAAAGCCCTTTTGTGGGAGCATATCTATAAATCTGTACTTTAATACTTTGAATTATTTTTTGATTTTTTAGTTCAGTAACATTTTTTTTTTTGTATCACCTGCAATCTGGAATTAAACAACGTTTGAAAATATCTCCTAAACTGTTTTATGTGTAAATACGAAATTGGATAGTAAAACTGCAACTGTAAAGCTTATTTAGCTTTATTTCTTTTTAGCTGATTCATTTTAATTTGCGTTGAATAAATAATGAAAAATGCATGTCATATTATGCATACATTTCAATTTCCACTAGACAATTTTTTCCCCTTCATGCTTAAGCTGAATTAACTGTAGTTCAATTAGCTGGAACTGTTTTTACGATGTAATTCCTAGTTTTGTAATCCAATTGTGACTCTAACTGGAATTATTAATGGAAACTTCAGCGCGACTATCAATTGAACCGATTGCTCATTAAAACTGCAGCTGTGGTTTCGGCACATTTTGAATTGAAGCGTACAGCCGTAAATCGATATCGGTGTCAGGTAATCCCACTTGCTTCTTCCAAAGGTACAGCAGAGTAATGGGGAGGATATATCATATTTGCATCCTGGAATTACGACGTGGATGTCGAAGAGCTGAATACGCCAAAACCTTATTAAAATAGATATGATTTTTTGTGCATGAAATTCAATTCATAGTATTTACTACTAGATCAACAAATACTAAGATTAAATTTTAAAAAATGAAAAAAAAAACGACTCTAATTGCTGATTTA
Organism: Uloborus plumipes; assembly: GCA_038373865.1. Lineage (NCBI taxonomy): Eukaryota > Metazoa > Arthropoda > Arachnida > Araneae > Uloboridae > Uloborus > Uloborus plumipes. The sequence continues at coordinate 35,628 of JAXGGA010010213.1, forward strand.
ATATTAAAACGAAATTCCCTGTTCAAAAAGAGTTTTAAATTTAAATGTATTTAATTGTTTTCGAGAGGACATGGTAAACATGGAAAAGGAAAGATAATATTTACTAGTACAATGTGCTTGTCGCAAAAGCAGATTAAGTTGGGAAGATTGAAAATCTTTTTAAAATCATTACACTGAAATTAATTACAAGTGTTTTAATTGTTAACAACAGATAAACATATTTTAAAAAGTGAGTTTCATTTGCTTTTGGCTGAAATTGACATCCGTTTCCAATCGCGTGAACAAAGGATAAGACATATTTGCTAAAAAACTTTCAAGCTCCGAACACATTCTATCCAAAGTAGGAAAATGTTATCTTTTGTTTGGTACTATTGGTTTTAATCTTCAAGTACGTTTTTACTTTTAAACGTTCAAAACACTTTTTAAAGGTTTTTAATTAATATCTTCTTTAAATAATGCCATCCGAAAAAGCGACCTAGCTTAGAACACTATCGATCACTCTGCTTCTAAACAAAAAAAAAATCAAAATTAGTTCATCAGTTTAGGAGCTAGAGTTCCACAGACAAATGCGCAAATACACAAACGCACATGTACAGAGATACAAAAACACGTCAAACTTATGAACCCCTTCCTTGTTGCGTCGAGGGTTAAAAATAGAAAATTCTACGTTTTTTTTTTTTTTTTAAGTTCAACTTTTTTCATCGGAAAACACGGATGATATAATTATGTTTGCAATAAACATACTTATGCAAGATATTTTAAAGCTTTATTGCTTTATTACTTAAATTAATGAAAGCGTATTATCGCATCGATTCTGATTACACAAGAGGACTTAATTCGGGACCTTTTTCGATTTCTTTGCACCATCACTTAACATTTTATAATGAATTATTGGATTTATTTATTTCACTAAAATCATTTATTTATAACTTTTCTAATATTTATGTATTCATTCGATGTGAATATTAGCTTTATTTTAGTTTTTTTCAATTTTGTAATGCAAACTATAAACGAAAATCATTTAAAAATGAATTTTAATTTATATAGATAAATAACTTTGGCAACAAAACATGATAAATCAAAGGATTTCCTACAAATTGTAACTAAACAATTTATTTAATATTGTGAAATTATTATGTATTGTTATCATAGTAACATTTGAAGGGCCAGGGGGAAAAAAGATGAAAGTGACCAAAAAGCGATTTCGAGCAAAACGAAGAACAAAGTTTGATTTCTCGTAGCTCCTTATGTAGTTTTTCGAGTTTTCATGCACATTTCGGTCGCTTCTCATCTCCCCCCCCCCCTTGTTGTTCTACCAGATGATACTAGTTCTTCATAGCCCCTAGATAGCGCTAATATCTTAAAATTGACAAAAAAGTGACTTTCATCTTTTCCCCCTGGCCCTTCATTTGCTTTTGCTTAGTAATAAAAATATAAAACAAATGTATAATACTTACATAAAATAAATACATAGCTATTAGAGAAGTTATAAAAAATGATTTAAGTGAAATATATAAATATAATCTTATGTTAAAGAAGGGAATCTTTTAAATTGCAGATAATTAAGTCCGCTTATGTCAGTAGTTTACGAAAACCCAATTAAAATCTCTTTTAATGCTCAGATTAATGTTACACTCTCGTCTTCTATTTTTTGAAATATTTCTTTAAAAAAATCACAAATCCTTCAAAATAATAGTTTATAAATATGTATGAAAGCAAAATACTTATTAAAGCTTCGTATATAAAGCCTTTCCTGATTAAAAAAATATTTATAAGAAAAATAAAATCAATTACGCTTACGCTTGTTTACATGTCTTGCAATTAGATGGAATGTGCGCGCGATGTTTATGAAGTTTTTAATTAAAACTACCTTCGTCAGTAATTTTTCAGAAAGTACTCGAAACATAGCTCAAAGAATGTCCCAACGGAATTCAAATTCTCGTCAAGTATTACACAAAACAAGAGCTGTCGGTCTCTCAATACTTTTCATCGACGGTTTGTCATATGATAAGAAAATAATATAACATGAAAATGACATTTAAATTCTCAAAAATGCTAATATGGCTCTATCAGCGGTATTTGACCATTAAAATTTTAATAATTGCACACGTTAATTATAAAGGAGGACTCAATTAATTGAAAAATTATTTTATATCAGGATGGAAACAAAGAAAAAAGCAATCTATTAAATTTATGTTGCTAAAATTTTAAATATTTTTATGTAATATATACTCATTTATTAAATTATTAAATAAGAATCATGAGTTACAAAATTAAGCTCATTCGAAGAAAAACATTTTATTATGTTGAAGACAAATATTCGATGTAGTAATGTCAAGATAAATCAAAATTTTGAGTTATATCTTTTCAGTACAAAAAAAGTAGCTTTTATCTGTGTTTTTGCAAATTTTTGTCACTTCCAAAAACTAGAAAACTTTACGTCGAAAAAATAAATGCTTCAGTACATTTGCTTCAGTTTCTTGTCAACTGTAAATAGTTGTCCGCTTCACATCTCAGTGTATATGGTTCTTAAACCTATAAATAATATTGTTAATACGAATACGCATAGTACCACATTGAAAATTAACGGGAAGGTATTGTGTTTGTTACTTCATAAGTGATTCTTTTTAACATAATTATTGGCTTCGGTATAATGTAGGACTAAAGGATATTTTTTTTGATTACCAGCTAAAAATATTAAAATACTTAAGACGGGAATCCTAAGTGATGAACACTTTTTGGAGATGATTAAAAATTAGCTTGACATTCTCAAGTCAGTACAGCTTTACCAAACATGGGTAAGTGCTCCAGTAGTCGGCCAGGCTCCAGTAGTCGGTCACAATGACATGAAACTCCTCATAAATAGTACATTATTAATTCAAAATCAGATATGACGCATTCACACATTCATGTACCTATCCTCAATCATCAACCAGTGGCAGTTAAGTTTTGAGTATTTTTCTTTAATTAGTAATGCGTCATTTCATTTTGAATGGTGTGCCCGTCATCCAAGATTGCGATTCAGCTTATTTTTCAGCTAAGATATTCTGTGGCCGACTACTAGAGCATTTACTAGTGTTGAAAACAGCTTGGATTTTTATGATAACTTATTACTAAGTTTAAATTAAGCAATACTGCTTAGCATAACTTGTATTCAAAGCTACGATACATCATGAAAATACTCACGACACACAAGAACATGCAACAAACGTTTATTCACAAGAACACAAGAATGAATTAATCAAACGATGCCAAAACCAGCAAGCTAAAATATCATTACGATTACGATTATAAAAACCCAATATATTACAATATCCCCCTTCAAAAAGAAAATGTACAAGTAAAACACCATAACACAATAAAAAACTACATTACTAGTCTATCAGGTTTCTTCCTGTTTCTCAATGGATATCTCCTAGCAGAGATCTTAGCATCAGACTTTTCATTTGGTGTGTTGGTAACATTATCCTGTACTGTACATTTGGAATTAACATTATCAGAAATAGGTGAAGTAACATTAAGACTTGGTACATTATTATTAGAAATTGGCAAAATATTATCAGAACATGACAAATTACTATTCGAACATGGTGAATCATTAATAGAAGGCTTAGTAATTGAATTATTGTCCTGAATAATGTCATTTGGAGGTTTAACTACTTCACTATCACTTAATTCTTTTTGCAAATCATCTGCAACTATACTTGAATCAATATCAATAACTGAAGATGGACGAATTTGATCATTATGCGCTAAAAATAACTGACCAGATATTTCAACTACCCATGTATTAAAACCTTTTTGCTTAATTAATGTACCTTGAGTCCACTTTTGTTTATTTCTATGAGATCGAATCCATACTATTTGATTAGGAACAAAATTGCACTGTCTAGAATGAGAACGATCATGATAAAATTTCTGTTCCGTTTGTTTCTTTTCAACATATGAAAAAGTGCAGGGATGTAGTAAATCTAATGTTGTTCTAATCTGACGACCAAGAAACAGTTCAGCTGGTGACTTTCCAGTCGTACTGTGAGGAGTTGAACGATACGTTAACAGAAAACGCTGAATTTTATTACCAATAGATGAATTGTCATTTCTATCAGCGACCATTTTATCTAAAGCATGTTTAAATGTTTGCACAGACCTTTCGGCTAATCCATTGGATTTCGGATGATAGGCAGGAATCAGGGTTTGCACAACACCAACAGATTTTAAAAACTGCCGAAATTCATCAGAAATAAATTGCGGACCATTGTCCGAAACAATTTCTAAAGGAAAACCATACCTTGCAAATAATTGCTGTAGAGCGGCTATGGTACTTGACGATACTGTAGAGGACATTTTGATAACTTCCATCCATTTGGAGAAACTGTCGACCACAATCAGGTAATTACTTTGATACTTCTGTGCAAAGTCAATATGAACACGATGCCACGATGCTTTTGGCCAGCGCCATGGTTGAAGTGGAGATGCAGGTGGATCTCTAGATGTTTTCTGACAAGCCAAACATTTAGCAGAAATGCTTTCTATGTCTTTATCCAAATTTGGCCACCAAATATGGCTACGAGCTATAGCTTTCATCTTTGTTGTACCTGGATGAGTTCCATGCAGTAATTCCAATACTCGGCTCCTGTACACCTTCGGAATGACAACACGCATACCCCATAACAAACAATTCTTGTCACACGAAAGTTCATCTCTTCTGTTAAAGAAAGGCTTTAACTCAGGATTATCCGTGCTTTCTGGAAATCCACTCTGAACATACTTCAGTACTACACCAAGAATTTTGTCAACTCGAGTCGCACGAGCAATGTCATCCGACATCAGAGGTAATTCATCGACATACGATACCCGATAAATATCAGAAGTATACATATCAGTTTCATTTTCATCAGGTAATCTTGACAAAGCATCTGCATTCTGGTGCAAAATTCCTTTCTTGTACTTGATTGTATACTTAAATGAAGATAACAATAAAGCCCATCGCTGCAATCGTGCAGCAGACATTGCAGGAATTGATTTGTCTGGAGCGAAAATCGTTAGCAGAGGTTGGTGATCCGTCACAAGGACAAATGATCGCCCAAAAAGGTATTGGTGAAATTTCTTACATCCGTAAACCAGAGCCAGAGCTTCCTTTTCGGTTTGGGAATAATTGCTCTCTGCTTTACTCAAGGTTCTTGATGCATAAGCAACGGGACGTTCCTCCCCTTCAACAATGTGTGATAATACTGCCCCAAGTCCCACGGTAGACGCATCACAGGAAAGTTGTAAAGGCAATTTTTCATCATAGTGAGCTAAGACAGTCTCAGAAGTTAACAAAGATTTACACTTTAGAAATGCTTCCTCACGCTGCTTGGACCAAATCCATGAAACATCTTTGTTTAGTAATTCATATAATGGAGCTAACAATGTTGATGCATTTTTAATAAACTTAGCATAATAGTTTAACAATCCTAAAAAAGATTTAAGCTCTGTGACATTTTGAGGTGTTTTTATATTTTTTATTGCAGACACCTTTTCCTCAGTTGGATGAATACCAAATTCATCTATAATATGTCCTAGAAACTCAACCTTGGTTTGCATAAAAACACATTTATCACCATTAAGATGCACATTGTATTTTAAAAATTGTTGCAGAACTTGTTCTAACAAACGAAAATGCTCAACTTTTGTAGCTGAAGAAATTAAAATATCATCCTGAAAACAAATAACTGAAGGAAAACCTTGCAAAATTTGTTCAATAACTGATTGAAATATTGCAGAAGCGGAAGTAATACCATACTGTAACCTAGTAGGTCTAACTAACCCAAGATGAGTGTTGAGTGTCAACAGTTCCTGGGATGCCTCATCTAATTCTATTTGTTGGTAAGCTTGCGTTAAGTCCAACTTGGTAAAATACTTGCCACCTCGAAGAGTTGCAAATAAATCCTGCTGTGTTGGTAAAGGGTACTGATTTGCATCCAGCATTTTATTGACACTGACTTTGAAGTCGCCGCACAATCTAACAGTTCCATTCTTTTTTGGCACAACTACGAGCGGCGTAGCCCATCTTGAATGTTCTACAAACTTCCAAACTCCTCTTTGCTCCAAAAGCTTGATTTCATCAGAAACAGCCTTTTTTACAGCATACGGAACCGGTCTTGCTTTGCAAAAAATAGGTTGACAATTATCCTTCATTTTAAGAATAGCTTTGAAATGTTTAATTGGCGTGTTACTCATTTGAAAAATATCTTTGTATTTTTTCTTAAGCGCCTCAACACTATTTCCATTTTCCAAAGATACCGAAAATATTTCACTCCAATTTAGTTTAAAAACCGATAACCAGTTCTTTCCGAAAAGAGCCGCACCATCACCTTTCACGATAACCAATGGTAAAGTTTCGCACTGATTGTTGCACTTAACTTCTACAAGAATTTCTCCAACTACTGGAATATCCTTTCCATTGTAATCTTTCAGTCTAGTAGATGATGTCAAAATTTTAGATTTCGATAAACAGTTTTTTACCCAAATTTCTGATACAATAGAAACGTCAGCGGCTGTGTCAAGTTCCATGTCTAAACTTTTTCCGTTTATAGCAACCGAAATCATGTACTTTTTACTACTGGAAACTTGATTTACTGATTTCACAGCATAGAGGGAAAGTTCAGATTCGCTTTCGACTACTTCGACCTTTTTAGTTGATGAACCACTGCTTCTACACACAGGTGATATATGTCCTGTTTTGCCACATTTGTGACAAGTAGCATTTTTATATTTACACTTATCAGAATCATGTGTAGCACCACAACGATAACATTTAAATTTCTTCTTACCGTTTGTGTTTGCAGCAAAGTTTTTACGTGGATGAGGTTTCGCATTTGCGATACCCTGTTCAGTCCGGCGAACCTTATTCACAGCTGGTGTGAATGCTTTCATATTTGCAGCATCATTTTCAGCTATTTCAATAGCGACCGCAGTTTCTACCGCGTCCGACAATTTCAAATCCTTCTTTGCAAGAAGTCTCTTTTGAATGTTTTCGTTACTCAGTCCGCACACAAATCGGTCTCTCAAAGCTTCATCCAAAAATGCTCCGAATTCACAAGTAGATGCTAATCTTCGTAATTCTACTAAATACTGTGAAACGGACTCACCCGATACTTGATTTCTTCTGTGAAACCGAAAACGTTCAGCAATTATGATGGGTGTAGGTTTAAAATGCGCTATTAGAGTACCTTTCAAATCTTCGTATTTACAGTCACCTGGCGATTTCGGCAGAAGCAAATTCCGAAGAACTTTATAAGCTTTACTTCCAATTGCAGAAATGAATACTGACACCTTCTTATCCTTTTCGACGTCATTTGCTAGGAAAAAATGTTCAAGCTGTTCAATGTAGAATTTTATGTCGTCTTGTTCAGGATCGAACGCATGTAAAGAACCCACGAGGCCTAATTTGCTCATTTTTACGTTTTACGTTCTTTTATTTTTTTTACCTCGTCGCCATTATGATAACTTATTACTAAGTTTAAATAAAGCAATACTGCTTAGCATAACTTGTATTCAAAGCTACGATACATCATGAAAATACTCACGACACACAAGAACATGCAACGAACGTTTATTCACAAGAACACAAGAATGAATTAATCAAACGATGCCAAAACCAGTAAGCTAAAGTATCATTACGATTACGATTATAAAAACCCAATATATTACAATTTTAACATAATTTGTTTTTTAAATTTCTGAAATAAGTAGGTGATTCAGTGTCAGAAAGGTTCATTCTAAAGTTTTACCTTGTTCTTGTTGATGTATTGATAGCTGAAAGTTCTAGTTTAACCAAGATCAACAAAAGATATCTTAAATGGCCGACTATTGGTGCTTTTACCCTATCTGCGCATCGAAATTCTTTTATGTAAATAACCAAACTGAAAAATATAAACGTCTAAGAAATGTATGGAAATAATTATTTCTAGAAGAATAGTAAATGGTTAGCATTAATTCCTTTGCTGATTCAGATTAAAGTAACTACAGGAAAAAACGACGACTCGTGGTAGAATATTGAATGGATTAGTTATAAATATTTTGAATGATTAAACGAAAAACTACGTATGAATGCATTATAATACGTTTATCATATTATAATAAACGTTAGATCATTTAGCGAAGAAGAAGTCTTTTTTTCTGTTTCCATTATACCTTTCTATGAAATCTCACTGAAAAAAGTGTTTCAAAAATTATTTGCGTTTGACTTAATGCTCATAAGAACCGTTTTCAGATAAAGCGGTGTTAAATTATAACAAAGAGCAATGCAACAAAATAGTTTTAAAATCTGAATGTCCCGTTCGTATAATCATAATTCAAAATATATATTTTTAAAACAGTTTTGCCTTATTTATTTGATGAATCGTTTCTGTTTCAAATGCACATAATTTTAATGAAAGTCGTGCAAATACTTTAAATTGGAGTATTAGAAATAGTTAATAAAACTGTTCAGTATAGGTCTAGTTGCACTTACTATCTTGAAAACATTAAAAAATATAAAACAACATTTACAAATAAATGCACGTGACTGATACCTTTTAAGAAAAGTTTTAAGTCACCTTAAAACGTTAATAATTTTCTCACCTGGTGTAGAGTTCAACGTTGAAGAAAACGTATTCACCACTATCAACCATTCCTAGATCATCCGCTGTTAGTATAATATCCCTTATGGACTCCGAGGAAGCACACATAACGATGACTGCAAAATAAAGAAATTACATATAGACAAATTGTATACCTATTGTAATATAACATAAAAAATATAACTTATTTAATTTTTTCCATGATCAACAAATTCTTGTTTTTTGTACGCTACTTTATATTACAACTTATTCCTCATATCGAATAAATTGTCAGAAAGAAGAGAATATTTTATCAAAACTAAACCTTTTGTTTTGTCGTTTTCGCAAATAAATTGTTATAATCAAACTCTCTTCAACAATTTTAACTAATTTTCAAATTTTAGTAATAGGAATCGGTTCAATAAGTTTTGCTTTAAAAAGGATTTTAATTAAACATGTATTTGCGATTGAATGTCACTACGGTATCATGTTTAGAATTAAAATAATTAATTTCCAAATATATACTTCGGCTTGATAGTTTCTATACTATTAGAGTAATATCATTTGAATGAATGAACCCCGTACGTTGCTTAGCTGTGATACATAGTTGAAATATCTACTTCGACAAATAGTTAATTAACTTTGTGCTCAAATGTGTAAGTTGATGAATAATTGATGAGTTAGTTGAGTCAAATATGTAAGTATATAATGATGATACCTTTAATTAAAAATGTATTCCCATCCTGATAATAGTTGTAGAATTATAATATATAATGAAAGTACACTTACAAACAAATTTAGAGATTGGATATTATTGGATGGATGAAAATGTTATTTAGAGATTAACAATAATTTTTAATCGGTCAAGGGATTTTCTGATTAATTCTATGCAATGTGAGTAAGGTCGTAGTCATAATAAAATATTTTTAGGATTTATTATGTGTAACAAGTTTTACAATTAACACCTGCTAAAAAATCTATTATTAATGTTCTATGGCCTAACTTGATGGGGGAATATTTGATGAGTCGGCGGATATGTTACACTAACATTATTTTTCTTATGAACTCCACATAATTTAGTTACTTAAAGTACGTAATGAGTGCAATGAATATTTCATCATTAACTTACATTAATACAACTGACTCAATGTACCATAATTGATGTAGTACCATATATAGAAGCATTAGAAATATTTGAATGCAAAATATTATTTTTGAGAACTCACAACTTATGGCATAATTTTCGTTGCCGAAAATATTTCTGTTACGTTTAGAAATACAGTTTTAAATTCTAAACCCTTTACAATACGTAATCTAACTTTAAGAGACAACACTGTCACCCGATTAGTCATTTTTTTATTAAAGCAATGATAACCCTACACTGCATCAGGCCCGTCATTTAGGGGAGGCAGGGGGGTCAGTTGCCCTCCCCCCTGACTTAGAGAAATCGATGTATTTACATAAAAGTGGGCGTGGTTTTTGTTGTTTTCTGGTGAAATTGTATTGTATTTTTACCCTTTGCCCCCCCACCCCCCTTGAAAAACTTGAAATGACGTCTCTGCACTGCATTGTGTTGCCAATGGGATGCATGGACACTACATTTTATCCTATTTATAGCCAGCAGAATGTAGTCATAAGGCAACTCATTACATAACTTTTTGAATTGAAAAGTAGTGAACATATAGAGTTAAATATTTAAAAATATTTTATTTCATTGAAAAACGTATATTTTCTTTCCAAAGAAAAAATAAAAAATCATGCACACACACACTGTAGGGTTAAGGGATTAAAATGTAAAACCAACTTCTTCCTGATGAAAATACGTTGAAGATTTGTTTTTCCTTCAATTTTCTCACGTTTGCATTGAAAGCATTTAAAAGATGAACCAGAAATAATGTCCGTCCGTGAAATCCGCTCTTAGCACTCGCGAAGCATTCCACTTAAAAAGGAGGTGATAAGTTGTGAGTAGAAACTTTCCAAAGTCTTCAATTTAAAACTTGCATTTGCTCTCCATTTGACATATTCAACTAAACTATGTCTTTGAAATTAACATCGTTCTACGTTGTTTGATACGGCTCAAAATGCTCTTTATTTTTCTTTCCCTTTATTGTTATCTCACCTATCACCCTAATTTTGGTAAGATCAGAGATATAATTCAACTGCGACGAGATGGCCGGTGTCAATCAAATGAGAAAACGAGTCCATTCCTTAAAATAGGTAGAATTTCTACCCATTCAAATTCCCCCATCAATTGTGCATCCCATTCCTCAATTTTCATCTGCGTATCACCCCTTTCTAAAAATGGACAATCCTGAAAAAAGGAGGAGTCATAGGCCATCTCTGCAAAGTTGAATTATAACACCAGACGCATGCGTAAATACGCGGAAGGTTTTTATCTAAGAAGATCAGACAGTATTATCCACACACGTTTTACAAATGATTTTATGTTCGTTTCTATCCATATGTTGAAAAACGTATTAAGATTATCAAGAATATTTTATTTTAAACTTTGGGTGGATTTACACATTTTAACCCTTCAACGGGCACAAGCCATTTTTCTCCGAAGTTCAATTATAAAACATGAAGCTCGTTTATAACCAAAAAATGTATTTTTTAAAATTTTGTTGTTGTGACTTCTGTTTTTAAGAGGGGTGAGTAAAGTTAACCACCGTCCATTACAAGCAATGACATTTCACTGGTTTATTCAATAGAATAAATGTAAAATACAAATAATTTCACAAGTAAATATGCATTCCTTGTAAAACTATTCGTCATTAGTTATTTCAAATTGCTCATTTTTTAGTTACGCATGAAATAAGTGATAGAAAAACTAAATACAATGTAAATCACCAAAAATACTTTTAGTTTGTCTGATGGAACAACATGAAACATGGAGCAGCTCACAATGGAACATTACATGTTGTACATAAAACTTTTGTGCGTTTCTAGTGCGTTTTAAGTTTTAGCGTGGTGGTAAGATATTTACCACCGCTTTTAAAAAGGATTAAGCGTAGTTGATCAAATTTGAAACTCAGTTGATTATGCTTTTCTGTGTGTGTCCGTATATGAGGGAAAATGTTATCAGTGCATCAATACTAAAAGTACTACGACGAATCGAAAGCGATTCGGTTCCCGCAAGATCAGGAAATAACAGATATTGATTAATAGTTTTGTTATGCATTGATATGCTGTAAAAGTGAAAACATTGTAACAATGTCGAACGGTTTAGAACCGCGTAACATCTTAAACGAAAACTAAAATAAACTATTACATTTAAACATACTGTAAAATCTTGTTTTGAGCATTTCATTTTGAATATTCTAAGTAGGTTTAACAAGGTTTATTTTTAATCAATTTTTTTGCTACAAAACTAATTTCAAATCCAAAAATATTTCAACAGGAAAAACTTTCCATACTTCGACAACAGTACTTTAAGTACATTGCAAAAATAAATCTCAACAAAGATTCCACCTTGTTTTCTTTAACAGTAGTAATTATTTAAACAAAAAAATGTAAATTATGAGCTATGTGTACTTTTTATGTATTTACTAGCTACTAAGGCAGATAGATTCGCCATAGTTTGCAGATTAGTGTTTAGCTGTTTTACACCAATGTATAAAACAATTGATACATATATTTTCAAAAACCTTAGAAAAACTTATTTTTTCAACAGAATTCACAGTCGCCCGGAAGAGAAAAATGT
>JAXGGA010010214.1:0-47914 GCA_038373865.1 Uloborus plumipes
TACCATTATTCACGTATATAAATAAATAAAATATTTTTTTAATGGCTGTTTTTAGCACAGAAAATAATTAATAAATAAAGTGGAGATCAAGTATCCCAATTTATCCTAGAGTAAACGAGTTCTAGAAATAAATAGAAGATGTAGATTTTTAAGTATGGAGATATGAATAAATTATTGTCACTAGTCCGTCTTTATTTCACATGGTTTTGAAAGTATATTGTTTATACACAGTTTTATGTCTGGTTTTCGAGAAATGGCTGTGCGACAGTAAGCATAGAAACATGAAGTTCGAGATAGGATTATAAGTGAGTAACAGAATAAGATTAATATATACTAAATTTAAATTTAAAAAAAATCACCAAATCTAGAGACGTAAATAAGTATAAAATGGTAATTCATATGGATTAAGGAACAAAATGGATCACTAAATGTAGGGATTCAAAAAATATTTATATACTTCGATCGTATAATTATAGACTACTCTGCAAACATTTATCCATACCTACTTAAAAAAAAAACCTAACGGAACATTTTGAGCTTTATACCGGGCAATGCATAAAAAATTATCATTTCTCAATGTTAACTGTTTTTTTAATGAGCTTAAAGAGAAAATAATAACTAGAAAGGCATTTAGAATTTCTAGGAGTTTGATATTTTAGCATTTAGTAAAAAGTTTGAGAACGTAAAATATTTTGCCTTCGATAATAATATGGAATCCTGATAACTTTTAAAATATAAAATTCAAATTTGAATACTTTCAAAATATTGTACATACACATATTTCCTTGAACGGATTTTAAACAAGTTTTTTCAGTTATACATAATATGCTTCAAGAAACGGGTTTTTCGCACTTAGAATGCAAAAAAAAAAAGCCAATATGCAAGTGCTTTATATTATTCAGTGGAGAGTGAGACTTAAATAAAAAAATAAATATTTGACGATGTTATACTTCCGAAAAGTTTCGTCGAGTTTATTTTCAAAGTTAATTTTGATTTTGTTGCTCAAAAAAAAAGACAGAGAGTGCATTTTGCTGTATCTCTAATGAGCGAATTCATGTTCAGAGGAATCAAGTTATGATACTTTGAAAAACTTCAAAAAAAGCTTTAAAAAAAGAATTTGTTTAGAAACTGCTAAAAATAAAAGTGTTGAATTATATTTTAGAAACAAATATCATGTAAAATATTACTAGTTACAAAACTGGTACGTGGCGGCTCATAAGTGCTGCAAAAAATATTGGCACATAATGAAATTTCAGAATTTATAAGATTGTTTTTTAAGTTTTAAAAGTAAAGTGAAGTGACCATATATGAGTTTTTCCAAATAAGAAGCATCATGAAAATCCTTGAAAATGTTTCAAATTATTAGATCCATCTCTGCAAGATAGATTTTCTTTCATAATAAATCACATTGGAACACACCCCATTCGCTCTCCGATCATAGGTGCGATCGTGTGTAAACAAACCTTTAGTGGACTTCAGAGGAAGTTAAAGTTTTCGATTAAGAATTTTTAAAAGTTTTTACACTCAAATGATCCTACTTTCAGATTCCTATATTTCATTTTATATTCAAACATTTATTAACTAATACTGTTCTTAATGTAGGTCTAGATGCTGTGCGAAATCGATCAAAACTAACAAATACGAAGTAAAATATAATTTATTATTAAAAATCGAACTTATCACTTTGGAGAGAATAACCATGACAGCCATTCAATTTGCTTCACTCCACTACCTGATACATGATCAGCATAAAATGACCTTATAAATTTTATTTTGATTGACAAAAATGGTAGTAGTTAGCTATATTAATGCAAATCATTCTGTGAGTAACAGAACAAATATTAAAACCAGTGTTAAATTTCGAAAATAATGTTTTACTTAAGAAATTACGTGTATAATAAGTTCACATGATTTTTTCTTATACTTACGATTTTTAGTACTATTTCGCCTTTAAAACTCTCCGCAACCATTGCATTTTTCGTTGTACATTGAAAACTTTTGATGCAACTATCCGAACAAGTCTTAGACTTTTAAACCTAATGAGAGGAATACCAGCCTGTTGGGTCATCAATGAGGCAAACAGCCTGTTAATCAAGTGGGGCATATGATCGTTTTGTCAAGATTATTTACTCCACCCCTAGTGTTCCTCCAAACAGAGCGTATCAACATCTATTCTTAAGATGTTCCCGTACTGTTTAATCAAGAAAATACACCGAATAATGGGACGGTCATTATTTGTATTAAAGTTTCTAAAAGTACTATTTTAGATAACATACAAAAAAATGCCACTATTCTCTTAAGGTTTCCTTTAAAATCGAAATGTGTGCTAGAAGTAGAAGAAAAATAACTCATAACTGTACGCTCTTCCAGACACGTTTTTGCAAACCAGTTTGTGAAAAAAGGTTACATTTGTTTAATTATGAAAATTAATAACTGGGGCATTTAATCCTGAAACACCCTATTAAAGTTCTTAAAAATAGTAACGTAGATTGCATGATAAAAAATTCATCACTTACCTTGACTGGTAATAGGTATATTGAGGTATAAGTTAAAAGTGGACTGTATATGGTAGAAACGACATAAGTACTAAAACCAGTAAAACATTGGTTTATTAAAAACTATTAAAAACTATTAAAAATCATGGCTGCGTGCGGTGAGAAGCTTGCACCAGCTCTACGGTTTGATTAACTGCCCCGCACCTCAAGAGGAGCGAGCTTTTAACAAGATGAGAGCGCTGTAGTATTTGCATACCATGACGCAACATGCCGCCCGCGTTGAAAGGCCCAACTTTCAAAATAACATGCAATAAAAACATCAATTTGGTACAGAAAATACAAAATATAAAATACAACTAGTACAAACCAATCCTTTTAAACATTACCGGTACACTGTAAATACAAGCTGAAATTTTCAAACTTAAAATGGCCTACAGAAACATGAACTTTACTGAGTTGGCAAAATACAGATTTTAGAAATAGCACGCGTAAAAATACCACTGGAGGTCTTAATTTTAACTACTCTTATTTTGTTATCAGCCCCCTTAACAATTTCCACAATACGGCCAAGTGGCCATCTTAGCGGAGGTACGTTGTCTTCCTTTAAAATTACCATAGTACCAAATTCAACATTATCCTTTGTGAATTGCCACTTGTTACGCTGCTGTAAGTGATTTAAATAATCACTCTGCCAACGTCTCCAAATTATTTGAACATAATTAGTTAATTTTTGCCACTTGGACAATTTATTTTCTGAAATAGCCTGTAAATTTGGCTCCGGTAATGCAAGTAAGGGGCGACCAATTAAAAAATGACCAGGGGTCAGTACTTCGTATTCATTCACGTCAATCGACAAAGGAGTAAGTGGGCGTGAGTTAAGAATCGCTTCTATTTGAACAAGCACTGTACTGAACTCCTCCAAAGTTCATTTGCTAGTACCCACTGTCCGCTTTAAATGATGCTTAAAGGATTTCACCCCCGATTCCCACAAGCCTCCAAAATGGGGGGAACGAGGAGGAATATTTTTCCAAACAACTTCTTCTGATAACAAATAGTTGCCCAGGGGTGAAGTCTGTGTTTCTGCCTTCGATAATAACCGCTTAATTTCAGAATTCGCGCCTTTAAAATTAGGGGCATTATCACTAATAATGCTTGAAACTTTTCCTCGCCTGGAGAAGAACCTTTTAAGAGAAGCTATGAAGGCTTCTGAGGTTAGATCGGAAACTATCTCCAGGTGAATGGCTTTTGTGGATAGGCATATGAAAACACAAACATATATATTAAGAATCTTTGCCTTCAGCAGGTTACTGACACGAATTTGAAAGGGTCCACAAAAGTCGACACCGCTATTAATGAAGCTGGCAATGGGGTTAACTCGTTCAGAAGGCAGTTCTCCCATTAACTGATCAGGCGAACTTGGATTATTTCTGAAACAAACATTACAATTATGAACTACTTTTCTTGCAATGCTCTTGCCATTAATGGGCCAAAACTGCAGCCTCACAAAATGAAGCAATCCCTGAGCACCAATATGAAAATATTTTTTATGAAAACTTTCAAAAATTAAGTAAGTTAGTGCACTATGTTGAAGAAGAATTAACTGATGCTTAGCATCAAACTCTATTTGAGCTTTGGCAAGACGACCTCCAACCCTTAAACTATTAGTAGAATCTACAAAGGGATTAAGGGAAGCCAATTTACTTGAACCTGAAACGTTCTTACCGCTTTTCAATGCAACAAGTTCTGGCTTAAAATGAATATTTTGAACTTTATTAACTAGGAAAAGTTTAGCCCTTTGTAACTCGTCCAACGGGAGGGGCGTCTGATTAGGTACTTCCTTTTTACATTTTCGCGCAAACATGAGCACCAATCTTAAAATTCGCAATAATTAGAAATAGTCATTAGTTAAATTCAACAAATGTTCAAAAAAGTCCTCATTTTCAGAAATAGTAAGTGTGGAAACTGTATCACAGGTTTTGAGTTCTTGGTTATAAACAGAATCCCTGGAATCTAGAACATAGGTTTCTGATGACAGCTCACCCAGCAGGAACTTCGGACCAGTCCACCACAACTCATTCGAAATTAAGTCCTTCACTGTGGCACCTCTTGAAATCAGGTCAGCGGGATTGTCGTCAGAACTTACCCATCTCCAACAGCAACCACCGGTTAAATCCAAAATTTGCGATACCCGATTGCAGACGTAAGTCTTGAGTTTTTGAACTGGAGTTTTTAGCCAACTCAACACGATCGTAGAATCAGTCCAACAGAATGTCCTAGATATAGGTAGGTCGACAATGGAAGTAATCTTGTTCACCAATCGAGACATCAGCAGGGCTCCGGAAAGTTCCAGTCGCGGAATCGTGGGCGCTTTCAATGGACAAATTCGCGATTTGCTGCACAGGAGCCGTGTTGTAAAATTACCAAACTTGTCCGCACACCGTAAGTAAATAGCTGTACCATAAGCACGCTGAGACGCGTCCGAAAAAGCATGGATTTCGTACAGGCAGGTATTATCAGCGACTACGAGACGTTCCACACTAATTTCATCAACTTTCTGAAGCTGATTGAGGAACGAAGTCCAGTCTTGCATCACGGAACTTGGAACGGGCTCATCCCAGCCCAGTTTTAAAGTCCACAGTTCTTGCATTATGAGTTTGGCTTTGGTAAGAACCGGACCCACGAGTCCCAGTGGATCAAAGAGCTTAGCTATGGTTGACAAAACGTCCCTCTTGGTGATAACGTTCTTAACTTCATATGTTATTTGGAAGGTGAATGTGTCAGTATCACGTCTCCACAGCATTCCCAAGGTTTTGACTGGTTGCGAAAAGTCAAATGATAATTCAGGATTTTCGTCCTCAGACATGATTTTTTCTGAATTTGAAATTATTTTGTGTAACTCGAACCCTCCTCTTCGCAACAGATTCCGCAACGAACTCAACGATTTTTTAGCAGACTCTGCCGACGGTGCACCTGTTAGGATATCGTCTACGTACGCGTCATTGCGCAAAATGCCCGAGGCATTGGGGAAATCGTGCTTTTCATCCTCCGATAACGCCTGCAAAACCCGGGTAGCCAAAAAAGGGGCCGAGCAAATCCCATAAGACACAGTTGTGAGTCGGTATGTTTTTACAGGAAAGTGATAACTATCCTTCCAAAGAATTCCTTGCAAATCTCGTTGTGAGTCATGAACTAGTATTTGACGGTACATTTTCCTAATATCTCCACAAAAGGCAATTTTATGCTTGCGAAATCTTAGAATAATAGAAAATAAATCCTGCTGAATTGTTCCGCCAAAAAGAAGAATGGAATTTAAACTATAACCTGAGGTGGTAGTTTCTGACGCATTAAAAACTACTCTAATGGGAGTCGATTTGTTTTCAGGTTTAAACACTGGGTGATGTGGTATATAATATACGCTTCCCGGTTTTTCTACAGCATCTGAACCCTCTACTTCTTCCATATGACCCAACGACAAGTATTCAGCCAAAAAATCCCGGTACAAAATTTCCATAGTTTTGTTTTTATTCAATTTGGCCCAAATGCTATTTAATCTTCTTTCAGCAATATGTCTTGAAAACCCCAACATCGATTCCCCATTTTCTCTCATGGGATATTTAACTATGTATCTACCTGTACTATCACGAGAGTGAGTTTTTACAAAATGTTCCTCACAAAATTTTTCTTCCTCATTTTTTGTCGGTTCGACATTATCACCGGGAAAGGACTCGATTTTAAAGAATTTCTCCAACGCGACATCTAAACTAGAGTTTTGAGTTAAATAACAATTAATTAAATCAGTTTCTTGCACTATCGCATTAGTACACATATAACCGAAAACACTTTCCTGAAATATCAAGGCTTTATCCTCGGAATACAGTTTAGCCGGTCTCAAAATCTCAAAAAACACACTACTGTTTAATAACAATTTAATTTCAACACTTTTATAAAAATTCGGGCAAGCTAAAGTAATGCGATTCGGAATCTGAGATTCATTTACTGAAAAGGACTTTGACGGAATCTTACTAGCGATTTGTGGAACAAGAAAACATTCAATCTGCTTTTCAAAGGTTCTATCTGCATTACTGATTACGCAAATGACCTTGTACTTTATTGGTACAGATCGGTCATTGATTCCACTTAGAGATAAATTTTTAACTTGCAATTTCTTTAGTCCCAACTTTTCAGCCAACCCATCCGTCATAAGATTTATTTCGGAGCAAGAATCGCCTAAGGAGGTCACTTCAACACGATTGTTGCCCTTCCCCAAAACAAATACATTCAATTTTGTCATTAAATTTCCCAGTTGAGGAGCACGCGATACAAAAGTCTTATTTCTTTCGCTGTTGAATTTAATTTGCTGATCTGCTGAAGCAATTGAACATTTTACTGAATTTTCAGTTACTCTATTCCCCGGAAAGTTACGTAAATTCTGACCCTCTGCGTTAGAATGAGTTACGGTGTGAGAATTTTCGTTTAACGACTCATGCAATAAAGTATTATGTTTACGTTTGCACACAGAACAAATATCTAGACTTACAAAATCCCGCGTGGGCATTCAAGCAGTTTACGCAAAGATTTTTCTCTTGTACAAATGCCAATTTTTCGGGTGCATTCATATTATGAAAACCCTCGCAAAAAAACAATGTGTGATTACTTTTGCAAAAAACGCATGATCTTAACTTATTATTTTTATTTTGAACTACGAAAGTTTTGTTTTTTTGAAAAGTAGAACCCGGGCCTTTAAAAGGTGATTTAGTTTGAACATTTTTTTGCACAGATTCTAATATTGATACCCGATTTTCAAAGAACTCTAGCACTTGATCAAAACTGTCTACATTTTTACCCGTTAAGGACATCTAATACTGTTTGCTAGATTCTTTATCCACTTTTTGCAAAAATATGTGGGACAACATGACATCAGATAAGTTATTTCTATCAAACTGTAGAACTTTTAAAGCGCGTAGATTTTTTTTGAAGGTGTCTATCAAATTCCGTAATTCTTTAGGGGATTCATTAGTCATTTTTTCGATGTTAAACAAATTTTGAATATGAGCGTTAACTACAAGTCTTTTATTTTCGTAACGGGAAGTTAAGGCATTCATTAAAGATTCATATGTGTCTCCTGAGGTTTGCAAAGAATGAGCTTGACCTCTTAACGCAGATTTAAGGTAAAATAATTTTTGCATATCATTCAGCTGTTCATTCTCATGAATTAAAGCTTTAAACTGTATTGAGAAATTTTGAAATTCTTCATACTTTCCAGTGAAAATCGGCAACGGTATCTCTGGTAGTTTATATTTTGTTTTAAGATTATTTTCATTTTGAATAGCCGATACATTAAGATTAGCCTGAGAATCAGTGTTTTTACGAACTTGCGAGAGGAGCGTTCGAATTCTTACCTCAACCTCTTCGATGGCGATTTGAATTTGTTCAAATTCTTGCAAATCTTCTGTAATGTTGATCGTGTCCGGTAACTCTATTAATACATTTTGGAGTGCTTGCAACTCCATTTGGATAGATTTCAAGTTTTCAATTTTTTACGTTTAGTTTAACTTCAGCGTCCTCATTAAGCTCCACGGTTTTGAGGAAAGTCTCGATACGAGTCACTTTTCCTTTGATTATTCCACGCTGGCGGTTTATCGAGCTGGGTACTTTTGCAGCAGAAACTTCAGCCAGCTTACTCGATTCTTCAGGCATCCTAATCACTTGAATTTTCTATTTTATCGGACTCGACTGACCACTTTGGTAATAGGTATATTGAGGTATAAGTTAAAAGTGGACTGTATATGGTAAAAACGACATAAGTACTAAAACCAGTAAAACATTGGTTTATTAAAAACTATTAAAAAACATGGCTGCGTGCGGTGAGAAGCTTGCACCAGCTCTACGGTTTGATTAACTGCCCCGCACCTCAAGAGGAGCGAGCTTTTAACAAGATGAGGGCGCTGTAGTATTTGCATACCATGACGCAACATTGACTTTTCCATAAAAAACGTAGGTTCTCGTAGAAATCACTAGAATTTTTTTGTACGCTATGTACGTTATTCCAGACATTTCTGTGCAAACGACTACCTCTAGGGGGGGGTGATTACCAGTACACTGCGAGAGTGTAATTATGAAAACTGATAACTTGGGCATTTAATCCGGCGAAGCGTGTAAGCCTGAAGTATCCTAATTAACATTACAAAAGCTAATCAGTAACACAACACCATAAATGATTTACCCGTATAATAGTAGTAGAAAATAAACCAGTTAAAAGTAATACTCTTTTTCGAGGTGTTTCAGCATTTTCCTGATCAGCGATATGAGCTTTGGATTTCGCATTACTAATTAAGTACACCCACTAGTATCTAAAAAAATGTTTTTCTTTATTAAACAAAGCTCTTCTTATTCTAATATTTAACTGAACTGTAATAATAATTACGAATATAATACTTAAATAGTGGATCCATTTTTCTCTTAATCACCATAGCACTATCGAACCAGCGTACACTTGCATATAAAAAACTGTTTTAAAACTCTGTTTGTTTTTCATATCACTGAAACTGCCACGTAAATATTTGTTGATTAAATAGATTAAATTTTCTGTAAACTACAGATTTTTGAAGTAATAATGTATAGTACCTGGCGACCGAGCCTTGCTCGGTTAAGAAAAAAGAGGTCTGTAAAATCGTGTTTTTTTTCTCTCAAATTCGAAGTACTTATTTAGATGAACTTGAAATGCATTTTTGGTACAACTTTCATATACCCCCCCCCCCCAAAAAAAAAAAAAATTGGCGCCAAATCTGGCACTCCCTACGGGCTTTTTAGGGTTGCTGTTTCTTATTTTGGTGTTGCCAATTTAGGTTTCTTCAGCTTTTGGGTTTTTGGTGTTGCTAAGTTTGGTATTTTCTTGTATTTTGTATCATTTTTTGAGTTTTTTTT
The DNA here is from genome assembly GCA_038373865.1 of Uloborus plumipes. NCBI lineage: Eukaryota > Metazoa > Arthropoda > Arachnida > Araneae > Uloboridae > Uloborus > Uloborus plumipes. Next base: position 9,420 of record JAXGGA010010214.1, read on the forward strand.
TTTTTTTTTTTTTTTTTTTTTTTTTTAAGTTTTGTGGCAACAACGCAAGTTTGATGCGCCAAAAACAGGTATTTTTCTTGGCGAGAAAAAAAAAAGTCGCCAAATTTCCGATTTGGGAGGGGGGGGTATATCAAGGTAGTTCCGCATTTTGCAATTACGCTTTTAAAACAGCCGTAATTTAGTTTAAAAACACAACCGTATTTAAACGATATTCACTGTAAAACCATACAAAATTAACTATATTTTGATCGATCTCTTTAAAAATGAAAACAATTCTAACGTGATGCCAAAACTCATTTGCAAAATACCGTAAAAATTCAAACTTATGATAACGCGTTACCATTCAAACTCCGATTTTGAGTTTCCAAGGTAAAGGCTGATGTGCTTAAATATGAAATCCATTGTTGCGCGGTTGCTATGAAACAGTAACAATAATAGCAATCATAAAGAAAATGATGGAAAAAAGCATCTCAAACTTTAACTGAAGGCACAAAAAAACGGTGTTTTTGTGAAAACCCGCGTTTTTACAGAAAAAACGCCGATGTAGATGAACTCAAAAACCAAAACTTTATCTAAATACAAAATTTTATCAAAATCGTTAGAGCCGTTTTCGAGATCCGAAATATATAAGAATGGGGGAGTTTCTTTTAGTCAAAAGTACTACTTTTAGTAACTGAAATTGATAGAATGATATAAAAAAATAACATGGGCCCGGAAAATACTTTAATTTTCCCAACAGTTTATTTTTTATTATTTTTTTAAATACCCTACCTTGAAAACAGGGCGTGGTTTTTGTGACGTCAGTGGTGCACCTAACAGCTCTCAACCAATCGCAGTTCACAGCTGTCAACAAATCGCCTTTGTCGCGCTCATTGTTAAGGAAATCAACCGCTGTTTTATGGTTACGTTTTCATTTGCATCGCTTTGTGTCAAACCGTAAACAAAATGGATCAGATAAAACGCACATAAAGATTATTATTTTCATATATCAGCTACAAATATTAAATACAAAAAGTTTTAAGGCAATTTCGTTACAAGAATTCTCGCTGAATAGGCCTAGCAATCAAAACAATAAAAATAATATCTCACTGTTGCCAAAAAAAGTTTTCAAAATAACACAAAATTAATTTTACATTATGTCAAGGCTTCACTAGATAGCGTTTTATACAGGCTGTATCATTACTCAGAACATCAATGGTAAAGATTTGCCCGCTAGAGAGCGCTGAACAAGGACCACCCAAATGTTTGTTTACATTTATTAGCACACTAGCCGGGTACCCGGCCCTGCCCGGGTATGGTGTTTTAGTGACACTCGTTCATGAATTTTTCAACATTAATGTGCATATCTATACACACAATGGCTACTTCTGTAAACAATGGCAATTTTTTCTGACTGGACAAACTAAAAAACTGTATTACACACCTTAAATACAAATGCAAGCTACAAATAATGTTTAGGTAAATCGGAAATGTTATAAGCTTGGTACAGGGTGCGGCGGAGAAACTTGCAGACTTGAAAAATCAACTAAGGGAAAAGTACATCATGTATCAGTTTACTACTTTTTATAAGATATGGTATCCATTCTGAATTTTTATATTAGTTTGATTTAAAAACTACATCGGGAAGAATGACGGACCCTGTTAATGATGCACTCATGTACCCTAGATTTGTTGCACTCTTTCGAGCATATCGACTGATGGGATGTTGGTGATAGCAAGCCGGATGCTGTTCTCCAGGCGTTGCAGGGTCCGGGGCTTGTCGTTGTAAACGATCGATTTGAGATACCCCCATAAAAAATAGTCACAGAGTGTCAAATCGGAAGAGCGGGCCGGCCACGGTACGTCACCTTTCAAGGAGACGTTATCACTCAACTGGTGAACCACAGCAAGTTTGTAGGGATGAAACTGGAGTTCGTTGTGAAGAATTCGTCTCAGTGTCCAATCAAAAATCCCCAAAGCAGCAGCGTGTTTACGCGCCGAACGACTGGGAGAGCGCAAAAACGACTCCCTCACTTTTTCGACGTTTTCTAGGGTTCTGGAAATCCGTTGACCTCCTGGGCCTCTGTTTGCCACACTCTCACTTTACCTGAATGTTTTCACCCACAAAACAGTCGATTCCCAGCCAGGAATGGGAACAACGGGCTGAATTTTGAACCGAGTTCGGAAGGCACGTTTAGTGGCGACCACCGAAAGATTATTTGAAAAGTAAGATTCGGCGGCGAACGCTCGTTGCTCCTTTGTCCAACGCATGGCGACAACTAAACTATGAGATAACAAAACTTCAGGACCCTCTCTTTAAAATGAGACTCTTCCCACTCCTTTCTGACCACTCCTTGCTAATTAGCATCCAATTAAAATCAGCAAGTTTCTTTGTCGCACCCTGTAAAATCAATCGCACTGGAGTCAAGTATTTCCAAACATTACACGTAAAATAAGTCCCATCATTAGTTTATATCCTTGTGACTACATTGGTGAAAACATCTTATGTACCTAACTTAAAAATTTTTTGACCATAAACATTTTCTTGTCTCTAACTGTTGCCAAAATCAATTATCTTTTTATCTAGTCTCGTTTGCGATTATTGGCATAAATGAATATAAAAATCCTAAGAAAGCAATAAATTTCATACTTACTCCAGCGAAGCCTAGGTTCAAAATTTTCACTATGATTACTATTAATATTGTTGTTGCATGGCAAACAAATTTTTGCAACAATGCACTGAAAAGTTAATTATTTAATGGGGAAATTAAATGAAATTTACTATTTTCCATAATAACTTTTTTAAACTAAGCTTTTTAGAAATAAATTATAGCTTATCCTGCTCTCTGTTACTGTAGCTATCTAACGGTGCAAAAATGGTTAAAATCGGTCCAGTAGTTTGGAAGATTACCCCGGACATACGGTTTCAGAAGTAGTCTTTTATGTATATAGATTGTTTCTGCTGTAAAAAGTGATGTTTATCCTATCTTTTAGGGTTAACAAATATTGATATAGTTAACTGAAGTGGAGTACAGAGTGAATTGATGCCGAAGGCCTTATTAGTACTGCTTTTTAGGGGAAATAAATTCCTCTTTCAGATAAAGTTAGTCACAACTTATGATTCAGTCATACGACATTCATTCATCTGTTTACTTTCTTCGAATTAACGACATATAGCAATGGCATTCAATTTTGACATCTCTGCATTAATAAAATATACGCTTAAATTCACCCACGATAATAAAAAATGTAGCAATGAAATAATATTGTTCTAATTTACTATTTTGTTTCAGTATTGTTGCTCACACAATCTTAATTGCTACGCAAAAGTTCAGATGTTCATTTTGATGGCGTTGACGCATCAGAGCGATAAATGGCGAATCTATTCGTCGAGACATTTCATTTTTTTCATTTTTATGCCCCAGAATGAAATGTACCGTAATGAAGCGATGGTGTACAACGGAAAGACGATTGACAACAAAACATATTAATTTTTTAGTAACAATGAAATGAGCATATATAATAGCTTGGTACTAAAGAGCAATACAAGTACGAAAAAAATAAACAAAACTACAATATTGCGACGACCAACTGTATCATGGCGAACTGTGGACTGAATTTTAAAAAGTTCTATGGCAACCCGTTGGTAGTATTAGCTCGCTTAGCGAATAGATTTCGCCATTTATCGCTCTGCGGTACCAGTGTCGTTTTATAGTTAATTAATAATTAGAATCAATTAAAATGAAAAATAATTCGCTAACTAATTAAAATAAGCCGTTAAAATGCAGAATAAACCAACAAATAAAACAAGCTATTAAATAACGTTTAAATATACTAAAATAGAGTTGAATGCCAAATTGTAACATTGTTGCCAACAAATTAACTTTTAATTTTGTCTTTTATTATCTGATTTGTACATAATGATGGTTACCATAAAATTCGATAGATGTCGCTGGACAAAGACCACCGTTTTTATCCCAAGGATTTTAATCAAATGAAACAGCCTGTAAAAAACGCTATCTAGTGAAGCCTTGATTATGTCAAAATGATATAAAATTAATATTCCATCACAATAAAACAGCATTTCTCTTGCAAAAATGTATTTTAAAACTAGTTTAAAATGTACTTAAAATAAAATGTGAATGTTAATACCTTTTAACCTCCATTCGTTGAGATAAAAGAACGTTTTTTGAAAAATAATATTGTGTATTGAGTTTTTAGAAACTTTGCCTTTTTTTTTTGTTTCTTTTGTCCGAGGCTTGAAGTGAAGAAATCTTTCGTTGTGTGTGACGTCACGACTTTCGTCATCTCCCTACAACCAATTAGATTTCGCGCTCACGTACACCACTGACGTCATTCGCAGATGTATTTTTTTTTCGGAATAGCATCTGCGCACCGGTTAAAATAATTCATAAAAAATATATAACTTTGTCAAAAAAAAAAAAAAATGGTCAATTCCTATGTTTTGAAGCATGCTCTTTCAGAAAAAAAATTCTTTTGAAATTTCGGAAACTCCCCCATTGCTAGTTTAAAGATATTATATTTATTCGGAAACGAAACACAATATTTCAAATGATAAAATGGCGTTTGAATAAATTAATTTAACGAGAACGAACACTTTATTTTATTTGGAAAAAGATCTTACTAAAAACGTAACAAGATACCTTTAACTTTTTGTTGCTTGATTAACAAAAAATTATGTTACTAATTAATTATTAATGATGAATAAAGGAGTTCAAGTAATTCAAATAATGTGCTTCATTGTATGTTACTGGTTTTTTCACAAATTTAGTTTTTGAATTTCGTAAAAAGCAATTTGGTGCAATTATAAATGAATTCTAAAGTAATAACAAAAGGAGGTAACACATCTTTAATCAAGCACTGTGGATGATGGCTTAATTAGTAGAAAGTTAGAAAAATATTACTTACTTTACGATAAAATATTTTTTACTTTGCATACTATAGAGATTTGTTCTTTTTCGGCCTTTAAAAATTTACTTGGCGTTTACAGAAATCAGCATGAAGCATCTGAGTTGTTTGAATAAAACATGTTTTCTTTTGTTTACTTTTTTAGAATTCGAAAGTATTGGCAAGTTGTTTTGTCGAAATGTACCACCGAAGCTTGAAACAACTTTAGATTGTAAGCTCGTTGCATAAAGAAAGCATTCAATAATCAAAGCTTTTGCGAGTACATGAAATATAACGCTTTTTTTACACACAATAACAAGTTGTAATAAATAATATATTAAAACAAAATAAGAAAATAAAAAGTAAAAAACACCGTCAACGTCAACGAAAGAAAAGTTGATCAAAATTTGGCTTCAAGTAATCAGCGGCTTTGTTTTCAAAAAAATATTCAAATATGTTAATATGGACCCATTGGTGGTCAAAAAAGAAAAATAATATTGTTTGTTTAAAGTGCACATTGCTGATTTATAATATATGAACACTCGTTTTCTCAAGTTATTTTTGCAGTACCCCATAATGGGAGGCATCGAATGTGAATAAAAGTTTTCCTTTTTTTTATTTATTTTTTCTCATAACTAACATTTTTGTTTCTTTCATCTATTGATATGATTCTAATAACAGAAATTATCTTTTATTCCATTTAATTTTACAATGTTTTTCTTTATCATATTAGTAGGCGACAAAACAGAAGGAACCCAACATTCGGTGTTTTTATCCCAAGCAGTGCAAATTCACAGATCACATTGCGAAAACGATTAGCCCCCCCCCCTCTGAACTGAACTGTATGTACTCTAAGTACAAGCACTATTTCATGCTGAAAAACGGTAGCTTGATCGTAATATTGCAATATGAAATGTCGCGAAGAAATGGCGGACTGTTTTTGATGCAATCGCCCCCTTTGTCAGCGGTAAATGGAAAATCTATTGTCTGTGTAAAAATTCTAAATACAGTGGAGAAGGTGGTTAAATAGTCAGAATTCCATACTTATCGAATCATGACTATCTCTGGGAATAGTTTGGAAAATTCAATTTCAATGCTGTTTTGTAGTATAACATGAGATAAAATCCGGACATCGAAGGACGGATTTTAGTTTCTGTGTGGGTCACAAGATCCGCCTTTCTAAACTTCTTATGGACATAATATGCGTGAAATTAGAAAACACCACATGATTTAAACATATCAGGCAAAATGTTTACTTCAGCCCATACTCACAGCAACACAAGCACTAGAGTAGTATTTTTAAGGACCCACTGTTCCTTTTTTTTTCAGTTATTTCTTTCTTCCTTTTTTTTTACTTTTCTTTTAATGCTAAATTTAAGATTTTAATAGTTCATTTTAACATATACACCGCCCCATTTATGCGCCTTTTCACTTATACGACGATTTTGAATGGACCCAGCACATTCATTAGCAAAATAATGATTGTATCATTCGTTTGTGCGTCTCTCTAAAGAAAAACATTTCACTTGTGCGCCGAATTTTCCGTAAAATGTGAAAAAAAAAAATATTTTCTTTAAAAAATAAGCATTTTTCTTCACTTTCCTTCTTAATCGTTCGCCTTTATTGCTCACGGAATGGCATTTTTTCCGCATGAACTAGAACTCGGAGGGGGACAATTACCTATTATGGATCGTTTTTAAGGGGACAGTTTGCAATTAGGTATGCTACAATTTTTGTTTTCTCTTTATCATTGAAGTTACGTTACAGTAATTGCAAAACCGTAGTAATATGTCCCTTTTCTATAGAAACATCCTTATTTATTCTCTTGTTAGAACTTATGTTGCGTTTTAGTACTTGAAACAGGCTTGTTCATTTATACGTCTCTCTCACTTATGCGCCTTTTTCAGTTGGTCCATTGGACCGGCGTATAAGTGAGAGTTCACTGTAATAAACAAATTTAGAAGTTATTTGTTTTCCGTAATTTAGAAAGGGAACTTAGGGAATATACTTGTCCCATACTAGCCCTTAAAGGGTTAATGGAAACTAATCTTTGTCTTTTTAATATAAAGAAATACTTGTAAGCTTGGACAATTGGTACAAAAAGTTAAGTATTTCGCTTTTCAGCCTAAAGTAGAAAAAATATTTTAAGGAAAGATGCGTATTCGATTGAGACTCACTAAGAGGTTTCCAACAACTTCTCATTCATAAAACATACACATTTTTGAAAATTCTTGCTTCTACTGTTCAATAACATTTCAATTTCCGATTTCGGTAATGTGTTCAGATCTGAGAATCTTGGGCTAGCGCTTAAAGTAAACGCTTTTGAAAATTCGTATATTGATGAGTAAATAAGATCATGATGCTCTAGATATAATATAAAAGATATTAGTTTACAAAAACTGCTGATGGTACCGTCTAGCGATGTTTATCTCGTCTAGCGACGAAAATTGTTATTGATTCATGTTGAAAATTTAATTTGTGATCAATACTTTTTTAGGCCTTCAGTGTTTTTCCTGTTTTTTTTTCCTGAATCTAAATGCATTTATTTTATTTCAGGACTTTCTTTTTATATAGTAAAGAGCCGTATTTAAATCTAGTATTTTTTATATTCAAGCAATGTATTTAGGGCTTCATTTCTAGCAAAAAAAATATCAGTAGCCCTAAAGTCCTCATATCTTATTTTTGCGCATAAATAGGTTAGATTTAATCTGAACTAATGAACTACAGGTACAATTAAACACACACAAAGGAATTCGGCTACTGAAGCTCCCATGTAATCTAAGCCCTAAAAATATTGCACAGATATTCCATTGGGCAGTTACTGCTAAACTCATTTTTCAACATTTTAAAAACAACATATCTAAAGTCAATTTTATGCAAAATATATGAATTTCATTGTTTTTAACTAATGATCTGCCAAAAGCTGAAGCATTTTTAAGTGCTTAAAGCTCTTCTGAAGAAAAAATTACATGAGTAATCAATAAACATAAAAATGGTTGAACTTTTCGGATGATTAATTGAATTTATCTTCTAGGATAAACTATTTATTTTCTAAATAACGACATTGTTAAATGAATTCGCATTTCTTTTCTTTACTATCTACACAGAGCTATCTACCATCTATTACGTAAAAAATATTATTATTTTCTTTAATTATTATTTTACCTTTTGATGCGAAGCAACACTGATCAGCTCAGAATTTTTAAATATATTTTTCAAATAAACAGAGATGTAAGCTTCTCGAAATACATTAGCGATTTTGATAAATACCCTCATAGAATTACAGCATAAAAAGCACAGAACTCTTTGTTGTCTAATATTTCGTTATGAAAAATGGTTGAGCATGGAGAGATACGTCACTTTTAATGAATGAATTGCAGAAACCCGTAGAACGAAATATCGTTATTTACGAACTCAGAATATAGGTTCGTAAATTACAAAAGGTTCTTTAAAACATAAAACATTAAACATTAATTTTAATATATACTAACTTATAGATATCTACAGAATAAATCGATCACATTTAGAACACATTTGTGCTTGATCAATAAAAAATAGGATACAGTAATGCTTCTTGAATCATGAATTCAAGCAGCATTGCTGTATTTCATGATGCTTGAATAAGTTAATTTAAAAACTCAATAAATAAAGTATATAGAAACTTCACATTCTTACCAAATGCGAGTTAGTGAGTTTTGAGTTAGATACAGATCGTGAGAGGATATTGAACGAGAGCAAAAGCAATTTTACGCTGCTTGAGAGAGAACTATGAATGAACTGACTTAGAAAGGATTTGATTGGTGAAGGCAAAAACAAAACAGTTAGGTTTGATTGAGGTAAGACTCCGTATTTGGGAAGATATCGTATCATGTGTTTCACCCCACAGGCACCAACAAAAACAGCTAGCCAATTATTAGAATGAAGGAATACGCACGTTGATATACACAGAGTATACATACATTGGTTTTGATTTTATCGCAGGTTTAAGGGGTGTTTTTAGTGTGTTGTCATTATTACCGCTCTGATGAGTACTCGAAATAGTGCTAAATGCCTTTTTTCTAAGAAGCCGTATATTCTTTTAGGGAATATACCTAACATGTTTACAGATTTAATGCACGAAACAGTAGCATAAAATGTATGTACAAATTACATTATGAAGATTAAAAGAATCATTGCATGAACACTTAAAAAAGCTGAAAGATGTTCTATCGCGAGTCAATTCTACGATAAGGTCCTCACACCACACTAGGGGCGCTTATGTGGAAAAACACCTTCAGTTAGATGCCATTCCTAACTGTAGGGAATAGTTAAAAGAATAATAGTGATGTGCAAAAAGCAAAAGAAAGATGAAACAATAAAAGACGTATAGATATGGGCTTCTCTTAAGTTTATTTTTTAACACTAAAAAATAGGTACTGTTCCTAGCAAAAATTGGGGAGATGATTAGCGTAATGTCTGCGAGTAGCATGTCTGACAAAAATCTAAAAGTTCCCCGTTAAAAATCCGTAACTTTCCTGAAACCTGAAATTAACCTGCGTTCTTTCAGAAAATTTCAGAAAACCTTCCCAACGAAACCCAGTTACGTTTCTGGAATAAATCATTAGTCTGCCAATAATACTTAAATATGTTTATAGTAACAGCTAAACAGCTTCCTGATTGACCAGAAAGGCATTTACGGCGTTTAGGCAAATATGGCTATAGCACTATTTGACATTGTGTCGATGGGATTGGCTAGAAATTTAAGAGATATCAGTATCACTAACTTTGCAACCTTTTTGGTGACTTATTTTCAGCTCGAAATTAAGCGAGAAATCACCAAATGTCAACGAGCTTGGTAACATTTGGTGCCATTTCGAACCTTACATGAAATAAGTATCTAACCTTATAATAAATAGAGTGTAGAATGTTCTCGAATGGACTGTAAACGTTTAGATGCATCTTGGATTTAGATGCAGTGGGTAGAATCTCTGCATCGATGCAATTTATTTATTCGCATTTCACACTCAGGCCGTGTACAGGAGAGCTTGGGTTAGCTCTGCTGTTCCGAACGTTTGTCTGGTTGTCTATACGCTGTGATTTTGACTTAGTGTTTTCACGTATTTGGATGTAAAGGCGTGGTGTTACTGTTAAGGGTACGGAATTTGATGACATTTGTTTAATTGCTATGGATATTCAGTAATTTTTAGCTGCTTCATTGTACATATTTGTAAAAAAAAAAATAATAGTTTCACTACATTGCGTCGTCATTGAAAGGAAATTCGAATCTGTGTTCGACTCGTAATAACATTTTTTTTTTTTTTTTGAATGTGCTTACTTGGAGCCGATGAATGGCATACTTTTCTTCACTAAAGCAGTTTATATTTAACTCAGCAAAGATCTTTCTTCTTTCTTTAAAAACTTGTGTTCTAAAAGGTTGTGTCTAATCATAAAAACATTCGCCGCCTTCATCTAAGCATTGAGAAGTGGGGGAAGGAGGGGGGGTCACTGGGATCAAATTGGTCAACTACGAACTTCATGTTGTCGTAAATATCTCGCGTTAAACCCATTATTTCTTGAGAAATCCCGCCTCTCTTATTTTATCTGCACTATTTGAAAAAAAAAAAAAAAGCTTACAACAAAAATTTGTAACTCGTATATCTGAGTATTCTTACAATTTTAACTTTATTCTTTTTTCTGTCAGCTGCTCATAAATATTAATAAGTATGTGATATGGGACTAAAAAGTGCAGTCTTGTTTGAACACATTTCTTACATTTAATTAAATTATTACTCTGCCTACAAAAGTAGAAACACATACAGAAAAACGAAATAAGTTCAATGTGAAACAAAGGTGTAATAAAAGTTAATATTGAATTTGCTGTACATAACTATTTCACAAGCTCAAAGATTTTTCCCTTGAAAATCCATTTAGCTGTGTTTGAATCGTACATACTAGTAAAAATATAAATTAACTTGGCATATAATTTCATATTTACAACTCGCATGACCTGTTCCATTACGTCAGCTTTTAAGTAAAATAACATCTTTATAATTAATTAAAAGTTAAGATAAATTTTAATCTTAAATAAGAAGTCGTCTCATATATTTTAGTAATAAACGTTTTTAATCTTCAGTTATGAATTGGAAAAGGGATTAGAAAACATTTTTTTCAAGCAATCTTTTCCTGGGAATAAGGGAACATAATATGGTTTTCTAATCCCTAAGTTAAAAATAAATGGACGATACCCAGGAAAATGTCGAGAAAAGCTTGACGGCTTAAAAGATTTTCTTGGTTCATTCAAAATTTAATCAAAAATGTATGTATTTTATGTCGACTTAAATATCAAGAGAATGACTTTGTAATGCTGCAAAACTCCCAATCCATTTAATAAACCAAAGGAAAATGTTTTCCTTTTATGTTTTATTTGCGGTTGGAAAATTGTTTCCAGTATTTTTCGAAATATTTTCTGTTTTTGTTTTAACAACTTTATTTTTTTTTTATTTATTTTTTTTTGTGTTTCGCTTGTGAATTATGTCGAGCAATAGCAATATCTGCGTACGCCATCTATTAGGTGTAGTATGAACTATTTCCATTATTTTGAAATAACTAATTTATTTATTTATTCATTGTTTTAAACAGTTTTAAAAAATAGAAAACAACGCTAACATTAAAACACTGAAAAGCAAATGATTCTAGTTCAGAGTTAACAAAATGATTTGACAGATTTTCCTATGAAATAGGATGAAACGTTTAACATCCAACTCTTTAATACCTTTTGTTTCATAAATAATAAACCAAAAAAATCAACACAGACTAAATACAAAAATAAAACGTTTTGAGTTCCAGGGAAATTCCTTTTTCTTTCTTTTTCTTATTGATTTTCTCACAGACATTATTTGTTTCAACTACCGAGGTAAAGTTGAAGTATTGAGCTTATGCTGATTTAGTTTGAAACTTGTTAGGAAAGAAAATTTTCTTTCTACCGTATTTTAATATTTCTTGAAGTTATCATAATCGTTTCGGAACAATTTTCGTATTTCTTTCCAAGAAGTAATCAGTTGAATTTTTTTCGTTAGAAGCATAACAAGTTGTTTTTAATTGAAAATACATTGATAAAGCACAAATCTGGAGGAAAAAAGAACTGTAGATGAAGTCGACTTGGCAAGAACTTGGTTCTTCCTTTTTTAAAGAATTTAAACCTGAGATAATTTTCTAAAATACAGTATTTCTTTGTTACATCGAGCGTCGTTGTATAGCTTGATCGGATATATCGCGTTTTTCCTGTCTATTGAAAATTATTTATTTATTTTATTTATGTTTTTTCTTTTTTTCAAAACACTGAGTTACATTTGACATCACAGAAAAACAGTTTTTACTTCGAAGAAAAAGGATTCCTTTCTTCTTAAACAATGACCAAATCTGGTATCATTTCTCCACATCTGAATTCTTTACTGTTTAAGTTGCAAAACTTTTGTTAGGTATTTCTCCATAAAACAATATAAATAGCTATTAATTTTTATTATTTGAAAAAAAAACAACTATGCGAATTTTCGTTTGTATTTATTAAAAAGATTGTTTGTTATGATTGTAAATTGCGTGCACATGTCATTAATTTTTACGTTAATTGAATAGTTACTTTTGTGCCCTCGGTTATATCACGCTTTTTTTGCTGTCTCCCGACCGGCGGAATATAACGAGGAGTTTCTGTATCGCACAAATTCGCGTTCTGCGCAATACGCTCTCATAACACAAACTTTTCGCTGCGCTTTGTCCATTTTTTACAATGGTGAATAACCAAAACTCGCGAATATTTGAATCAAAGACATTGAGAGCACTATACTGAAGTGGATATTGAAAGAAATGAAAAACTGTTTTCTTTCTTTTTTTTTTAAGTTACTTGCATCCAAACGAATATACTGAGCAAAAATGATCACATTCGTAAAATTCATGTATACATTTAGTTAAAATTACAATAATTCAGCAACCTAGTTCATGGAGAGATACGATTCTTAAGTCTTGTGAAAATTGATGAATAAGAATTAAATTCGATACACTGTAAATACAATAACTCAAATATTGGTAAGAAGCACTAATTTAAGTGAGAAATAAATATGAGCATCATTTTTGATGAAAAAATAAGTAAATAGTTTGCGCGCATGATTACAGGAAAAATATTTGTCAAAACAAAATATTTCTTAAATCTGTATAATCCAAACAATTAGTTTTAGACTTTGAACCACCTTGCCCCCTCTTGCGTTTAAGTGTAATTTCTATTTTAAACACTAATTTGGAATTCGTTTAAAAAAATCGTCAAAATTTCATATTTTTTTTCAACATAAATTTTCAGGTAAAAAACTTGTGCACAAATCGTGGTTTACTTTGTGCAGATATCATTATACACGTTCAGTAAAATTTCGTGTAAAAGATCGCTTAGTTTCTGTGATATCAAGAGCGTTACATAAAAAAAAAAACACATCGTAAAATGTTAGAAAAAAAACATAAGATAAACTTTTTTCTAAATTATTTCTTACGATAAATTACGTAAAACATCTGATACGCTTTCTATCATAACTTTTCCAATAGTAGGATTTTTCTATGCTGTTCGTTTTAAACCACAGGAAATACTGTAAGCAATTTTTTTGCTTTTTTTTTTTCAAAACATTGAAACATTTCTAGATTAGCAATCGTTTGTCACCGTGAAGTACAGGGAGAAAATTAAAGTGAAGATTTCATATCACTTTCAACCTAACACAATAGATGGCGACACATAAAAGAAAGCCTTGATAAAACTACACTTTTTAATCCCCCTCATCTCCCCCCATTGTCCAAGTGAATAAATACTTACTGATAATGTTTAAAACTTTTGATGGATGTTCCTGATGCCAAAAATTAAAAAAAAAAGCTAAGATTTTGATCAACATTTAGTATTAATCACGTATGTGACCATGCACATTTCTTTCAGCTTCAGTCGAATGTTACAAAAAATCTGTGGGTGATACAAAAAAACTCTTTACATATTTGATTTTAGCTTATCATTTTAAACCAAAGTTTTTTTTTCTCCCTTCAACAATTTTTTTTCTCCTGCACAAAAATGTGGAGCCGTGAGGGATGAACATGAGGGAAATTTTTGTTATGCTATATTCGCAGTAGAGCGCAGATATTAGCAGTAGCGTACATAGACTAAGGTGCGCTCCCCTGCAAGATTTGTAAGTGCGCCCCCCCCCCCCCCATTAAAATGTAAAAAATATTTTTCCAGTGTATATTTTTCTGGATCGGGAGTATTCAGACCTCTTGCGCTCCCCCCCCGCGCCGCGGGGGTTGCGGGGGCGCTATGTACGCCACTGGATATTAGGCTAAGTTATTGCTAGATTATTAGAAGAGATCATCCTTTTTTGACGTACAAGAAACAATCTAAAATGAAGTGTTTACATCAAAAGTATAAAAACCGCTACTGGTTTTTGAAAAAAAAAAAAAACATTGTTTCATGAAACAGGTCCTTTTTAACTACATTACTTGCACAGAATATATTTTTTTCTTTTTAAATTTACCTTAAAATCAGTGGGTCGTTATTGTGAATCTTCCCCCAGTTGGCTTTAATGCATCTTGAAAATAAGAGTTTATAAAAATAAGTTAAAAAATATTTTCATATTCATTTTTCTCAACCCAAAATTAGTAAGAAGTGACTATTTAAAACTAGAATACGGAAAAAAAGTTATTTTTTGTTTTATAGTGTTATTTGTCCTTGTTTTTCCTTTAACAAGACATAAAGTCTAAGAGGGCCATTTTTTTAAGAAAAAATTCGAGCTTAAAGATTTGACGAAGAATTGATCACGCATTATCAATATGTGCACGGGACAGAACATCTAACGATAATATAAGTTTAGTGAAAAATGTCTTCCATTAACAACGGAAAGGATGCGGAAGTTAAAAAAAAAAAAAAAAAAACGCCTAAAAGATTCAAAGGCGCAGTTTGTGCCATCATGACTTCTTGGTGGCCATCCCTGATGAAAAGCAATGTTTGCAGTCATTTTATGATAGGAAGGAGCTAAACATTTATAAATAATAATCTTTACCTACTAGTCAAAGCCACTTTTTTTTTTCATCTTGCACAGCAAAAAAGGCACAGATGTGATTGGCAAAATGGAAAAATTAAAGATTGCGTACAAAATAATTCGGGATCTGGTTTAATGATCAGTAGGATATAAAAGGGACAGAAATTTGAAATAAATCGAAAATGTTAGTAAAAAAACCATTGAAACCAAAGAAAAATTTATGCCATTTACCATACCATACGTGCCGTTTCTTAGCTTTGAATGTGACACCATACAGATGGTCGCCATAACAATCAGCGCTTTTCTTCAGCCCTTGAATAAAAACTTCCACCACCCGAGCCAGCACGTGCAATGAGACCGCTCAGCCACCGTATGAAATCCCACTAACATCACTGTATTTCTTAATGCCCCAGTTGTGCTTGTAATTATTATATCATATCATATTGTAATATCAATAATTTTATCTTTATTAAACTCTTTTATTGCTATATTACTCTCGTGATATTGTATATATTATGAATGCACCGATTAATCGCCCATAATAGATCACTTTTTCTGTTATTAATTGTCGCCAAAAATTGTTGATTTATCAATGATGAGTGTTTTTAGCCTACTTTCCCGTTAAAAATAAAAGAAAGACTAAAAAGCATTAAAAGTGGCTTAATGCATCTAAAAAATATCGCCAAATCCAAAAAAAAGGTCAAAAAGAAATAAAAAAGAAAAATGAAGATTGAAAAATTAAAAATTGGAAAGTAGGGTATTGAGATGGGGAATTTGTGCATCTGTCGGTCTGTCTGTCTGTCCCCCCCCCCTAATAACTTTTGAATGAACATTCCGATTTGGACAAACTTTTTTTTGTTGGAAAGATCTCGGCGAGTACAGCTCATTCTCATATTTGATTTTTTGATTTGAACAATTTTTGGTTCAACTTTGAGCTGTTCAAACAACCGGTCCCGCGATACTAACTTTTTAGTTAACAGTCCGATTTGAACAAACTTTTTTTTGTTCGAAAGATCTTTTCAAGGATACTTCATTCCCGTATCTACATTTTCGATTTGAACAATTTTTCGTTCAACATTGAACCGTTTAAACAAGCTGTCACCCCTAATAACTTTTGAGTGAACAGTCCGATTTAAACAAACTTTTTTTTTGTTCGAAGCATCTCGGCAAGGATACTTTATTACCGTATTTAAATTTTAAATTTGAACATTTTTGGTTCAACATTGAACCGTTCAAGCAAGATTTCCCCACCTAATAACTTTTAAGTGAACCGTCCGAATGGAATAAACTTTTTTTTGTTCGAAAGATCTTATCAAGAATACTTCATTCCCGTTTTTAAATTTCCGTTTTGAACAATTTTTCGTTCAACATTGAACCGTTCAAGCAACCTTTCCCCACCTAATAACTTTTGAGTGAACCGTCCGATTTAAACAAACTTTTTTTTGTTCGAAAGATCTTTTCAAGAATACTTCATTCCCGTTTTTAAATTTCCTATTTAAACAATTTTTCGTTCAACATTGAACCGTTCAAACAAGGTCTCACCCCTAATAACTTATGCGTGAACAGTCCGATTTAAACAAACTTTTTTTTGTTCGAAAGATCTCGGCAAGGATACTTCATTACCGAATTTAAATTTTCAATTTGAAAATTTTTTCGTTCAACATTGAACCGTTCAAGCAACCTTTCCCCACCTAATAACTTTTCAGTGAACCGTCCGAATCGAATAAACCTTTTTTTTTTTTGTTCGAAAGATCTCGGAGAGGCTCATTCCTATATTTCGCTGTTTGATTTGAACCATTTTTTGTTCAATGTTGAACCGTTCAGAAAAAAACTCAACATTAGAGCCTACTGGGAAATTTAAGTTGAATGTTGATCCTGAACTTAGAGCGGATTTCCTTCAAACTAACTTTGTAAGAAAATGGTTTTGATAAATAATGTATGTAAAGTACTTCTCCGAATAATCTTTTGTGATGACTCTAATTCCAACACCGACTCCGCAAACATGGTGGAAATGCAGGCTCAGAAAAAAATGACTGACTGTGCAGACGATTTTTTGTTTATTTATTCATTTTTATTTTATTTATAATAATAATTATTATTATTTTATTTTTGGCAGACTTACAAAAATTTTTCATTCACGAGAGCATTTTATTCTTTATTTATATTTAACAACTGGCAACGAATTTAAAAATAAAATTCGAGACATTTTATTAACGAACGAGGTTTTTTGTTTCTTTCTTTGATGAAATGTGTTTTGATGTTCTTTGTACTTTTA
Source organism: Uloborus plumipes (assembly GCA_038373865.1). Taxonomy (NCBI): domain Eukaryota; kingdom Metazoa; phylum Arthropoda; class Arachnida; order Araneae; family Uloboridae; genus Uloborus; species Uloborus plumipes. Next base: position 26,613 of record JAXGGA010010214.1, read on the forward strand.
TTTTATTTATTCTTTTTTTCTTTTGAAAACGATTGTGGAATTCTTCTACGGAAGAACTGTAACAGTTACATTCTTTAAAAGGTGCGACAAAACTTTATTTACTCGTTTATTTACTTTTTACGTGTCCATTTCATCTGATGAGAGGGGTATATTTTGCTTTTAGAAATCAGCTTTAAGTGCTATAAAGGTATGTTTGACATTATTTTCAGTTTCAGATATTCAAGAGAATATTGATCAGATGCTACAATGCCGATGTCGATGTACGGGAAAGTAGGCTCGTTTAGTTCTTGACAGAACTTCTTGTTTAAGTATTATTTTTTTAAAGGAGACCTTCACCAAAAAACTAATGAATAATTTTATTTACAGTAAATAAATGTAATTTTCTACAATCCTTGCTATAATAGAAGCAGGAAAGTGTACAGAGAAAAAACGAAACAAGTAGTTCATACAGTGCGTAAAACTGAATGGAATATTATAAGATAACCCTTTTTAAATTGGAATGCGATAACATGAGACTTTCATTTTATTTATCATTAGTCAAATTTTTTCGATCAACCGGCAAAAAAAATATGTTTTGAATAAAATTACTTTAAGTATGCCTTGAACAAGATGTTACAAAAAACGACGACTATCTAAAAAACGTACACTTTTATTTTTTACTATGTTTAGGGCTTATTGCCCAAACATACGATAGCGTCAGCTCCAAACACAACATCAAAAAACGAACGAAGGACGATCGACGTGATACAGCAAGCAGTTATAAAGTAAGAGTTAATTTGCATAAAAAGTCCAGAGCGCCCGCTTGCGTTTAGGTAAAATTAAAAGGCTGGATATTTTCTTCACAAGAAAGTACGATGAGGAAATTTATAAACAAGAAATGAACATTTTCAGCAAACGTAATAAAACATGTAGTATGAAAGTGTAGAGATTAAAAACAAAACAAATAATTAAAAAAGAGGAAACAAAAAACTTATCCTTACAGTTTTTTACCCCGACATTTTTTACTAAATTAATTTTCCCATTTTTAATAAATGTAAACATAAGTACAATGCTGCAACATTTTTCATGTGTTGAAAAGTTCCCCAACCTTATCATATTTCTTTTAAATAACCCTTAATTGTTTACGAAGAATAAGAGTTCTGAGTTAAAGGGTTACTAATAATGGATAAATAAATTTAAATTAGCGGTACTCCTAAATTAAAGAGCTCCCCACAGCCTCCTCCTAATTTTCTTTTTTAAAAATACGTATAGTACATATAACTAACAAATAATAGAACAAATTTCACTTATTAACAATAATATGAACATTGGTTTAAGAAATTGGATAACATTTTGAATTTATTTTGAGAAAATTAGGAAAATGGAAAAAAATAAATCTTCTATCAGTTATAAATAAGTAACTACACTGGCGGAAAAAAAAATCCCAACACCAAGAAAAAATTACTGTAGAATAATTAAATTTGGGTAATGCAATTGTCTAGTTAACATGTTTAATTGATTAAATGTACAAGATCACTGGCTAATTTAAGCTCAAGAAAATGTTGTGAAAATGTGAAATTATGTTAATTTAATAGAGGGTATAACCTCCAGAATTTTGAAGGCAAGCCTGAAAGCGTGCAAGCATTATGTCATACAGGTGCCGAATGTCACTTTGTGGTATGGAGTGCCATGCTTGTTGCACTTGTTGTGTCAATACTAGGACCATCATTGCTGACTGCGGATGATGCTCGAGGTGCCGTCCAATGATATCCCATACGTTTTCAATTGGAGACAGACCTAGTGATTTTGCAGGTCATGGTAACATGTCAGCACTCTGTAGAGCACATTGCGTTACAGCAGCGATGTGAGGACGAGCATTATCCTGTTGTAAAACTGCCCCTTGAATGCTACTCATGAAGGGCTGTACTACTGGTTAAATTACCAGACTGACGACAAATTTTCAGTCAGTGAGTTAGGGATAACCACAAGAGTGCCCCTGCTGTCGTAGGAAATTGCTCCAGAAACCATGAGTCCAGGTGTGGGTCCCGTGTGTCTAGGCCGTAGATTGCTTGGATGCAGGCGGTCCCCTGGCCTCCTTCTGACCAATATACAGCCACCACTGGCACTAAGGCAGAATCTGTTTTCATCACACATTACAACAGATCTCCACTCCGACCTCCAGTGAGCTCTGTCTTGGCACCACTGCCGTCGGAAACGGCAATAGTTTGCAGTCAATGGAATACCGGCTACAGGCTGCCTGGCTCGGAGCTGTCCTTGAAGTAAACAGTTTCTTACCGTTCCTTGGGTCACGACGGTACCAACTGCAGCTCGAATGTCAGCTGCAGATGCAGTACGATGCGCCACAGCCGTACGCAAGATTCGGCGATCTTTCTTCTCAGTCGTGCCACATGGCAGCTCGGAACTCTATCTTTTTGATCTAGTACCATCCCTTGACCATAGCTTCCAATAATCATGCCATGGTGGATCCATTCCCCCCAAGTCTTTTTGCAATATCGCGAAATGAAAATCCACCTTCTGGTAGCCAAATTGTACGACCTCGTTCCAAGTCGGTGAGCTGTTAATAATGGCTTCTTTGTCTTGTTAAAGGCATTCCTGGCTAACATGAACGCAATTCGTCAAATTTCACGGAAAAATAATACTCACGAGCTTCACAACACGAGTTTAAAACAAGCCTTATTTGCATGTTCCGAGTGACGCCAGCTGCGCCATACTTATGCGCAGAGGGCGAAATTTCAATCGATGTCATCTTTCAGTTGTATAAACACGCCTACCAAATTTCGTTTATCTAACACAAGTCTTTCTTGGTGTTGGGATTTTTTTTTCCGCCAGTGTATTTCTGAAATCGGAACTGTAAAAGAAATAAAAAAAAGTAATAGTGAATTTAGTAATATTGAGAATAATCATCCTGATTATTAATCTGCCGATTATCACAAGCCGCTTAATCGGTAATCGGTCAGTTTGCTTATCTGTGCATCCATAGTAAATATGTTACAAAATTGAGAAGTGCATGTCAGAGACGGGACACAGTAATAACATACATGCTACATTTAAAAAAATATAGTTTAAGCGTTTTTAATAGGATTTGAACTTTATGACGTGAGTGTCAGAGACAAATTATTATTAAATGATTAAAAAGAATGCTTTCCATATCAGTATATTTCTGGGATACCAAATAACTCATCAAATAAGTTTGATTTTGTTATGAAGATACAACAGCTTCTCGGGGAATTCCTTGCCAACATGACTTTATACAATTAGTCATATACATTGCTTTAATCAGAGGCAAGAGTAAAAAAAATAATATTAAGCATTGAAAAAGAAGTTATTATTGACATTAAACTATTAATTGGTTTTAAATAGGCTATTATTTTTTAATAAACGGAACTTTTTAAAAATGAAATATTAAAGTAGAATATATATATGACTAAATTTTCAATGAATATAAATGTGTAACTATCCAGTCAACGATTTTGATATAATAAATGTATTCGAACATCCAGGTCACAAATAATTTCTTTCTCCTTCGCCAGAAAAACATTTCTCTCTTTTTTCTGGAACGAAATGGCATCGATGACAAATAGTTTCATTTCTTTTTGGGAAGTAGATATTCTCAAGCTATTTTCATTAGAAAGGTATAGAAGTAATTTTTCGCCGCCTGTTTCGCTCTCCGTTAGGAATTGAGGTGACGCTGCTCAACTGTTAGTAGAAGTAACGGTTGCTGCATTTTTTATTTCTTCTGAGAGGAAAATATTAAAAAAAATTCTTGCTTTAACGCTGCGAAAGGGATAAATATTCTGGAAAGTTTACTGTAAAAATAAACGACTGTTGAGAAAATATTTTTGCATTTTCGAGCAAATAGAATAATTCAACGGTTTTTGTCTGATACTTTTATTCCCAAAAGGTTTGTTGAAAATGTTAGAAATACAACGATAAACATATGCGCATACTTTCATTTAGTGTAAGGCGTATTAAAATTAGAACACCACATCACTCCTCAGTTTTAAGAAGAAAATTTGCTTAAAGCAAAGCTGTTTGAGAATTAATTACTTTATTTTAATTTGCATTACTGAAAAGTGGCCTTTCTGTATTACTAACATATTTTTTTGTGAGAAAATATGACGTACACGATGCAACTAAAATTAAAAAGAAAAAGATATCAACGTTTTTATACATAAGTAAACAATTTTACACTAGTACATAAAAACATAATATTGCAGATAAAGCGAACCTCGTTCGAAAAAACCCTGTAAATAAAATCTGCTTCGCACTTAGACTGTGTTTGATTATAAAAGAAAATTCATTAAAAGGACACAATAAAAAGTGTAACTGCAACTATCATCAATGAGATTTGTCTTGAATTGTTTGTGCTATAAAAATCTAGCAAAGTGCAATCACCATAATAATTAAAGGATAAACCTCCAGCACGAGTTAATGCTATATTTTTTAATGAAAACACACTATAAAAATGACATGTGCAGTAAACGTAATATAAAGATATGCTGTAAACATCCTTAAGGACTATTTTTTTTTTAAATGGGTCATGAGGTTTCCCAGAAAAACCATAAAATGTAAAGATTTCATGAGTCGACAAAGTTTAAAAAAAACTGTTGCATACCATCTTTAAATGACTTCAATCTTAGTGTGCAATCTTCTATCCCCTTAATAGTAACGTCACACTCCTCCAAATGCCCCCAACCCCCCTAAGGCATTGGTCAATCCCCCCTAGAACTGGAAACAGCGGCGTCAGGAGCACCCCCACTGCATCCGTTTAGCAGGAAGGGGTGCGCGATCCAGAAAAACAACACTATGAGTTACACTAGACAATTTTTTATTACTATTTTTATTATTATTATTACTTTTTTTTAAATCGTTAAATATAATTTTCTTCTGGGAAAGACCCATTTACAAATCCTTTTCCTGGGGTGGGGGGAGCAAAAGTCTATGTAAGCTACTGACTATATAGAGCACCCACAAAGGAAAGATACTCTCAAAAAACTGATCGCCACCTAAAAACTTCAATGTCGCAGTTGGCGGAGAACCGGAAGGCATGATGTTGACAGGCTTCAAATCTGAAAGAAGGACTACACGACGTATGAGGTCCAAAACGAAAGCAAAAAAAGCAAATTGTCATCACTGAAAAAAACAGGTGAATTTGATATTTTTTTAATGTTTAATTTTTTCTAGCACTTTATAAATAAATAAAAAAAAGATTACTTAAATAATGAACTAAAACGCACTCAAACTCTAGAGCTCATACCGAAGAGTATTATTATTCATATCCATGAATGTCAGCAGGGGTGTAAACGGGGTGGGGATGTTCCTGTCCCCTGCCTATTATTTTGTTCATTAAAAAGTGATATACTATGAAAATGACAAAATACACCTTGAAAATTATTAACTTAATGTTGACGTCTACGAGCGAAGGTACAGGGTGGCAATGGTATGCATTCTTACATCCCTTGACATTTAAAATGAAATAAAATGAATAACACAAGGAAAAACTGCAAAATACTTTACGAAAAATAATAATTTCACGTTTGTATCTATGAGTGCTGTCAGAGGATTGTAATATGGTGCATTTTAACTCCTTGGCTTTTATAACTGAAATGAAACGAATTTTAAAAATTAATATTCATCATTTTTTTTTTCATATTATTTTTATTCTTTTATGTTTCAAAAGTTTGTTAATGATTCTAAAAAATAAGTTAATTTGAAGCAAACTATAAATTACAAAAGTATTGTTAGCAGGAAAATTAAATGTAGTATAAATATTTTTAACAATGATGACAATAAATCTCAATATTTTGTTTAAAAAAATAAAATGGTAAATGAATAAATTATCTGTTAAATAAATTGATATAGTTAAAAAATCATTTTTAAAATGAATCGAGATTAAATTCGAAAATAAAGACACACATAAATAAATAAAAAATAGTGATTAACTTGTAAGTGCTCCTTTTCTGCATATGATTCTGTTCGTACCCATGTCAAGCAGAAAACATATTTTAGCTATTACCAACTAGCATTGCTAGTCATACTGTGATGATAACCTCTCCGAATGTATTTTTGCAAGTATACCTTCTCAACATGTTGAAGAACTTTTCATTATTCTATTTTTTATGCCCGAACTTTAAATGTCACTGTCTAAAACAGATTTAGAGTTTCTCTTTAAAATTGCTCAACAGATGCCAGCACAAGTCACATCTTATCTTCGTGTAACACGGCGCGGCGTTCCTAGAAAAGATGTGCAGAGAACATGTAGCATGAGAACGAGAACCAAAGGCTAGAACAGAAAAGGCATGCAAAAGGGATTGTTACGCTGCAAAAACAATGCACTTTTTTTTTCAACTCACGTGCAAGAAACTCAATTTTTAATTAAAAAATCTGGTATGGACCCCACACTACTTCCTTTTACGCGTAAATTTCTTAGTAGAAACCTTAAGTGTTAAAAAAGTGCTTAAAGTGAGCAAGGTAACAACTCCCCTAATCTGCCACGAAACAATGCAAAAAATATTTTACAATGGTTAATTTTCTAAATATTGCTGATTTTAATATCATTCAGTGAATTTTTCGCAAAATATCGCCAATAGCGCCAAATTGAACCCAAATTCAAAAAATAATTTTTTCGCCAAATTTGTCGCCAACTTGGCGTCAAACACTTGGCTACCAAAAGCTTGGCGACATATCGCCAAGTGGTCGCGCCAATTCATATCACTTGAGTCTGCATTGAAATTAACACTGATTTACCCCAAAAAGGGGTAAAACACCCCCTTGGGAACATTCGAATGCAACCACAAGGGAGAGGTGCACAACTAGACCATTCCTCAGAGCCTACATACCAAGCTAGAAGCTTCTACGGCATATAGTTTTTGAGTATGCGACACACATACGCACATACATCCGCACATACGTACATACAGACGTCACGAGAAAACTCGTCGTAATTAACTCGGGGGTGGTTGAAAAGGATATTTCGGCTGCTTATATGTTGGTAGGTACATATGCACGTGCTGACAGGTCGAAAAAACTACTGAACATTCATTCGGGGGTAAGCAAAATCAAAATTTAGACTCAAATTTGAGTGATTTTTTTTTCGCGGTCACAATACTTCCTTTACCACGTAAAAGGAAGTAAAAGGAATACTTCCTTTAATAAATACTTCCTTTTTTCCCCAAATTAAATAAGACGAATCGAGAGAGTTCGTATTTGATACAGTTTTAATTTATTAAGTTTCCTTCTCATCAATAATAATTACAATTTAAACAGAACGTCATTTCCCGGTTTAGTAACATCGCAGGGAGTTTGATGTTAAAAATCATGTTCGGTGTCACGCAACGAAGAAGTGACTTGCTCAAAACTTACTAGCAAATATGACTTTGTAAGTGTTTCGTCTTAATCTTAAGTTTTTGTTTTTTTGCTCTTAGTAATAAACACCAGGAAAAGATTGGGTGCCATTGCCTCGAGAGGTTGAAGTTCTCTTTACTTCATTTTACATGCAAGACAAATTCACTAGGCAAGCAGAAGGAAATAACACCCAAGCAACCTGATGGGAATCGAACTCACGTTCTCCTGCTTACGGAGCAAAATTTCTACCACAGAGCCACAGAGGAACAAAATCATGTTGCAAATATAAGTTATTTCAGAGCATTTAACGGGATGCGAGAAATTTGTTCTTGCAATCATGTAAACGATACTTACTTACTAACTCCTACTACATATACACTGCGATGCAAAAGTTTAGACAAAATGCAAATTTGTGAAAAAAAAGAAAACTTTTCAACGAAATGCTTTCAAATTTCTACTGCAGATACACAATATGGTCCTAAATACGTGTCTGGAGTTTTTTAAACTATAACTGGAATCAAATTTTGGATATTACAAAAGACATTTTTTTACATTGTTGCAAAAATTTAGACAATAGTCAGATTTTATGCAAATATCCCTTGAAATGTGATTGGTGGGGGAAATGCGGGACTGTATTATTCATTTATAAAGTGCAGAGATTGCTGAATAAATAATCAAAATCTCAAAAGCTCTTTAGTTCTCGTGTAAAGAAGATGAGAAAGTTTGGAAGCCGAAATTTGAAAATGAACCTACTTTATTAATTTTTTGTATTTTAAATCGGCTCTAGTATGGCAGTACATTGTTTTTTACTTTGTGGAGAGCAAATTCAGACATGCGGATCAATTAAAAAGTCCAAGAAAAATTATATTTCTTAAGGATGAAGGAATTGAAAAAACGGCTCAGACTGACGATTCGCCCCTTAATCCTACAAAAACTTCAACTTGGGTCTAAAACAGCACGTGACAGCATAAGTAGATGAACAACTGAATCGGAATGCATAAAAATAACAAAGAATTGTGCCTGAACCTTTTCGGACAGAGTGTCCCAAATAAGCCAAATTTTAATGTGAAAAGCAGCATATGTATCATCGCGACTAAAAAATGAATGGTACTTTCTTTGATAAAAATTATTAAAATTGGGATGGCCTAGATGGATTATAATTCTTTTCGCGGGAATTGAGAAATATCCAATGATCATATGCTGTGCTGCTTTTACCAATAAAATCTGGCTTATTTGAGACACTCTGTCTGCAAAGGCTAAAGCACAACTCGTTGTTTTTTTTATGCATTCCGATTCAGTTGTTCATCTACTTATACTGTCACGTGCTGTTTTTGACCCAAGTTGAAGTTTTGTAGGATTAAGGGGCGAATCGTCAGTCTGAGCCGTTTTTTCAATTCCTTCATCCTTAAGAAATATAATTTTTCTTGGACTTTTTAATCGATCCGCATGTCTGAATTTGCTCTCCACAAAGTAAAAAACAACGTACTACCATACTAGAGCCGATTTAAAAGACAAAAATTAATAAAGTAGGTTCATTTTCAAATTTCGGCTTCCAAACTTTCTCATCTTCTTTACACGAGAAATACAGAGCTTTTGACATTTTGATTATTTATTCAGCAATCTCTGCACTTTATAAATGAATAATAAAGTCCCGCATTCCCTTCACCAATCATATTTCAAGGGATATTTGCATAAATCTGACTATTGTCTAAACTTTTGCAACAATGTAAAAACATGTCTTTTGTAATATCCAAAGTTTGATTCCAGTTATAGTTTTAAGAACTCCAGACGCGTATTTGGTACCATATTGTGTACCTGCAGTAGAAATTTGAAAGCATTTCGTTGAATAGTTTACTTTTTATTTACATATTTGCCATTGGTCTAAACTTTTGCATCGCAGTGTACTTACTTATTCTTTCTTGCACATTTTTGTGCATCTGTCGTTTAAGACTGGCTCAGGGTCAGTTACCAACCTATCCACCTAAATATAATTTTCTGTAATGTTCTTGAATGTTCTGCAAAAATGCTAGTTATGAAAGTTAAAAGGTTATTGTACATTCAGTAATACTATCCAATCCACTAAAGATAAAAATTTCAAGGAGTTAAAAGTGAATTAAAAAAAGCTAAAGCATAAGTAGTTAAAAGCAGTGAAACTGTTGCAGATATGTAAAATTCATAAAACAATGGGGAATTATATGATGACATGAAAATGACTTAGCAGTGAGAACGACATATGCATTCGCAGAATTGTATATCCTAAAACGTGAAATACATGAAAGTTTAAAAACGTCTCAGTACAATTGTGAGGAAAAGTCTTCTCCACCACATAACTTCCTCGCTGAATGTGACGATGAACCAAAATTAATTTGTGAGTAACGCATGCTTAAAAATAATATTATATAGCAACATTGGTTTATCTAGTCTTCGTTCATCCTACAGATACATAAATTGCTCTAACAATATAATGGATTTATTAAGTTTACATTTTATTTCATTGACCGGGTGCGTGCTTAAAAAAGACTAAGATATATTATTTGTAGTTCAGAGAAGACATATTTTCTCTGTCTTTCTAGAAATATTTTACGATTTGAAATTGTCTAATCAATTCGTCTGCACCTGTGCATACTTCGATTTACGAAACAAAAACCACATCAGTCCAAAAACAAACTCGTTTTCTAGCCTTACATAAATCATTCGTTAGAGTACTGTTTTTTCCACACGAGAAAGCCTATTGCTTGTGTAAAAGGAATGTTACGGAGAAATTGGAGTAAGAGAGAAGAAAAACAATTTTTTTGTAAGATAAAAGAGGATCGGTGCCCACTGAACTCAACTCCACCCATTCCTAGTAGGATTATGTCTTACAGGATAAAGCTTGTTTTGCTAAAAACATATGGTTGGCGTTTCGAAATTTTAACTGTAAAAATTGATCATTGCAAATGAACAGCTTACAATTGAAAAGTATTTCCAGCGGGATGAGTGATTTTAATTTATGTTTTTCAGTTTAAATGCTAAAACAGGAAAAGGTTTCTAAGGGGAAATGATTTGTTCAAAAGGAATATATTTCCAAATAGATGATTTGCTGTTAATTATAGCTAGCTTCGGAATACGTTAGTAGTTTTTAGGAAACTTCATTTTACATGAGGAATAATCTCTTTCATTTCTAAAATAATCTTATTTACTTATTTGTCTATTTGTTTTCCTTTAAGCCCTTCGAAATTTCAAATGCAAATGTTGATCACTGCAAAGAAAATTCCAGTAACGGAAAAGTATTTGCAGATTGATGCGTGATTTTAACTCATATTTTTCTAAAATGCATTTATTAATGAATAATGGTTTATTACTTATTAAAAATGTATGAATATGCTTGTAGTTTTAAGAAAACTTTATTTTATATTCGGAACTTTCTCTTTCGTTTCCAAAATATTTTTTTTACTCATTTTATTTGCTTTCCTTTAAGCCATTGGGCATTTTAATTGTAAAAGTTTAATTTAAAATGCCTTTAAACTATATTCGTCAAATGTATTTTACGTCATAGGGTAGATTGAGGAAAGACGCCATGTTGTACAAAGGCAGTATCACGTGTTTCATCCAAAAGCATGAGTGAAAACAGCTTGCAAGTCAATTAAAATAAAAGAGTGTACGCATTGAGACAGTGCAAATCAGTTTTGTTATAATTTTAAGTGATCTTTCTCTGTGATTTTGACATCCCCATTGTTCTGGTAAGTACCCAAAATCACATTACAACATACACTGAAGTGACAAAAGTCATGGGATAGCAATATGCAAATTTTCAGATGGCAGTAGCATCGCATAGAACAGGTATAAATGCGCAGTGCTTTTACAGAGCTTTCATTTCTGTTCAAGTTATTCATGTGAAAAGGTTTTAACGTGATGAAGACCGCACGACGTGAATTAACAGACTTTGAACGCGGAATGTTAGTTGGAGCTAGACGCATGGGTCATGCCATTTCGGAAATCGTTAGAGAATTCAACATTCCCAGATCCACTGTGTCAAGAGTGTGCCGAGAGTATGAAATTTCAGGCATAACATCCCACCATGGACAGCGCAGTGGTCGACCGCCTGCACTTAAAGATCGAGACCGGCGACGTCTGCAAAGAGTCGTAAATTCTAACAGACAAGCAACACTGCGTCAAATCACCGTAGAAATCAATGTGGGACGTACAATGGACGTGTCTGCTAGAACTGTGCGGAGAAATTTGGATTTCTTGGGCTATTCCAGCAGAAGACCGACTCGAGTGCCTTTACTGACAGAACGACATCGCTTGCAGCGACTCTCGTGGGCACGTGAGCATATCGGTTGGTCCCTAGATGAATGGAAAACTGTGGCCTGGTCCGATGAGTCACGATTTCAGCTGGTAAGAGCCGATGGTAGGGTTCGAGTGTGGCGCAGACCCCACGAAGCCATGGACCCAAACTGTCAGCAAGGCACTGTTCAAGCTGGTGGTGGCTCCGTAATGGTGTGGGCTGTTTTTTCATGGCATGGACTTGGTCCTCTAGTGCGACTGGACCGAACATTGACTGGAAATGCTTATGTGCAGCTACTTGGAGATCACTTGCAGCCATTCATGGACTTCATGTACCCAAACAACGATGGGATTTTTATGGATGACAATGCGCCATGTCACCGGGCCACAACTGTTCGCAATTGGTTTGAAGAAAATTCTGGACAATTCCAACGAATGATTTGGCCACCTAGATCGCCCGACATGAATCCCATTGAGCATTTATGGGACACCATCGAGAGGTCTGTTCGTGCCCAAAATCCTGCCCCATCAACGCTTTCACAATTATGGACGTCTATCGAGACAGCATGGCTCAATATTCCTGCAGAAGACTTCCAACGACTTGTTGAGTCCATGCCACGTCGAGTTGTTGCACTTCGCCGGGCAAAAGGAGGGCCGACACGATATTAAGAGGTATCCCATGACTTTTGTCACTTCAGTGTACTTAACTTAGTCATAGGAGAGAAATAGTAGATAAATAACTCTTTAGTTTTGGAAAGTTCGAAGCATGGTCTTTCTGCTGGGCACGTTAAAGAGTCATCGTACCTCTGCTGCGCTGCACTAGATGAACAGACATCTTGTTCAATGCTACGGAGGAAGACTAAAAATCTGTTTTGGGGGTAAAATGCAGATGTTTTCCAGCATGTCTTAGAGAAGTAAATGAGCCATCAAATGTTACCAGTGCCATCTCACGAGAAAAGAAAGCGAACCAAAAGGAGGTGAGAAGCTCAAGCGCTATCTCCTCAGTTAAAAGAAAAGTTAGTCATGAGAAGCAAGTAAACGAAGAATGCAAAAACATGGTCAACAGGAAACAAGCTGCTAAGAAAAACTAAAAGCTGACAAGATTCAAATAAAACAAACTAACCAAATGCAATTTTTGAACGCAAATTACCTAAAAATTTACACATCCCAAAAATAATACTCTTCGACAAAAGAAGAATTCGATGAACGTAGTATTTCATTCCAAATTTTTGTCTGAAAGAATTTTTTATGCGTTATTAACAAGGAGCTTTCCGAATACCTAGAAAAATACACTGAAACTTTGGGAAAATGTAATCGAATTAAATAGATTGTATGCAGCAGCCATCTCCATGAATCATGTTTTACACGTGAAAAAAAGTTTGTAGAAGGGCGGGGAGATTATTTTAAAAACAGTAAAAAGCAATTTTCCTTTGGATATATCGAAACTACTGTTGATCCCGCTTGTTATAATATCGGTTAAAAGAATATCCGGCTATGTTTTCCATGCACCAAACTCCTGTAGAGCATTATTTTAATTCTGGATAATGGAATTCCCCGCTTATTAAAATAATATCTCGAGGCAAAATGGCTATTCCATTAACCTGGGCTATTAATTGTACTGTAATAGAACATTACATTGATTTTCTATGCGACATCATGCCCGAAAGGTATCCAGATGTAGGTAAGGTGTCAAAATGCAAAAGTTTAGTAATTATTTATTACTAGCGGTACCCGCACGGCTTTGCCCGTGGTATAAAATAAAAATTTCATTTGTAAAATAATTGATATAGCAGAAGAAATGCTCTATTTTAGTTGTAATTCAACTATAATTCCTTCAAAGTATGATATAAAAATCTGGTATGGACCCCACGCTACTTAATTTTTATGTGTAAATTTCTTAGTAGATGCCTTAAGTGCTAAAATAGTGCTTGGAGTGAGCAAGATAACAGTTCAAACATTTATATCTCTAGTTTGCCGCGAAACAATGCAAAAAAAAAAAAAAATGTTTCACAATGATTAATCTCCTAAATATCGCCGATTTTAACATCATTCAGTGGATTTTTCGCAAAATATCGCCAATAGCGCCAAATTGAGTCCAAATATAAAAAGAAAGCAATTTTTTTCGCCAACTTGGTGATATGTCGCCAAATTGGCGGCAAATGCTTGACGACCAAAAGCTTGGCGATATATTGCCAAGTGGTCGGGCCAATTCATATCACTTTTGTCTGCATTGAAATGAACACTGATTTACTCCATAAAAGGGGTAAAACACCCCCTTGGAACATTCGAATGCAACCCCAAGGGAAGATGTACAAAAATAAGCCAAAAGAGAAAATAAGAACAACTTTGTTGCTCACAGAAACCAACAGAAATCTTACCAAAGTTTAAAAGAAGAAGAAAGTTTTATTTCCTAGCTTTAAAAACAAAACGAACAATGCAATAACGCAATTCATACGATATTTGGTTAATCCCCAGCCAAAAAAAATCTGCAGAAAATCTTTTAAAAAAATCTGCAGAAAATCAGAGCATATTTGGAACAAGCTTTCCGCAGAAAATTTGCAGTTTTTATCTGCAGATTTTCCGAAGAAAGCTCGTTCTAAATTTGCTCTGATTTTCTGCAGATTTTTTACAGAGATTTTCTGCACATTTTATGCAGAAAGCTTGTTCCAAATATGCTCTGATTTTCTGCTGATTTTCCTCAGAAAGCTTGTTCCAAATGTGCTCTAATTTTCTGCAGATTCATTGCACCAATTTTCTACAGATTTTTTAAAGAAAGTGTTCAAATTTGAAAGATTTTTTACAAAACCTATAAAATTGCTTACATATATAGAAAAGTAGTAATATGTTTTATAGCTATATATATATATATATATGTATATTTATAGTAAACTGATTCAAACAATTTTTAAAAAATTAGAAGTAGCCTGTTTTTAATTACCAGGGATCAATCCAGGATTTTTTTTACCAGGGTTTTGTTTTTTGGAATTTGGTGAAAAACAGTTCAGACTTTTGTGAAAACTAATGTGCAACTTATTGAAAACTATTGTAATTTTGTAAAAAAAAAAAAAAAAAATTATTTATTTATTTATTGCTAATTAAAAAATATTCACTATTTATCACAGAATTTTATTTTCGAAGTCCAATACGGACCGATTTTACTGCTAAACAGTATTGTCTAAATCGATAAATTCAAAAAAATTAGTTTGGAACGCACTTTCATAAAACTGAACGATAGTGTCTAAGCTAAAACATTATTTATTAATGAAATAGAATGTGGGACTGATTATTATGAGTTAAATATTTTTTGGTTGCATTTGCATTAAAAAAATTAGCCGTTTGGTTAATTTTTAGGGCCTTTGAATACTAAATACGGCCTTTAGAGGGGCCCCTACAAACATATCTTTAAAAAAAGGCCTTTATAGGGGCTTTTTAGGGCCAGTGGGAGCCCTGAAAATAGTAAAAAACTCGCGACAAAACAAAACAACAAAGCAATAATCGGCGAACAAGGGTTGCTTTGGCAAGTAAAAAGGCTACCAGTTTTGGCCAGTACTTTTAGTGGGAATCTAAAAGAAGATTGCACCAGATTAAGAAACATAAAAAAAACTCATCAAATGCAAAAAAGTATCAAAATATTGTTAGTACTTACTTCCGAATTGCAAAAAATTTGCAGGATAGAAGTTCCGGTCCCATAATATTTCTAGGGTTCGGCTTTGGTCCCATTCTTTGATTAAAAAGTCCTCTCGCTGAAAACTGCAGCAATCAGCAGGCAAACAATCTTTTAAAGGTAGGATAGAATAGCGATTCTCTTCATAAAAATGGATTAGTACATATAAACTTTTAAATTTCTCGGCGATTTGAGCCATTTTCGAACCTAATTCTTTCAATACTCAACGATTCAAAATTCAAATTGTTGGCGTTGAGTGCACACGCGGTTAACTGCACATGGCCAGTTAACGGTTATGACCACGGGATGTTGATTGTTGAAGAAAACATGTAGTCTTTGAAAACTGTCCCAAAAAACATTTTGCATTTATATCTCATTTATTTTGGTGAAGTAAAAATTTCCACTGTAGAAAGTAAATGATAAGAATATAATTTAGCATAGTACATTAATTTACATATTTAACTACTACTACTTTCACATTACTGCTTACAATCTTGTTGAAATTTATCAATCGCTATGGAAATTTTAAAAAGATCTTTTTAGGATCAAAATTTTGTTTACAGTTTTGTTATTGTGAAGTATTTTTTTTTTTTTTTTTTTTGCCACTTCTTTTACTTTGCAAAAGAAAATAATCATGAAACTACCCATTTTAGCTTTTCGTAATAGAAATCTAATATAATTTTAAAATGTAGGCAAATTAAATGTTTTGCTGACCATAAAAATCTTCAAAATATTTGGAGGCTATTAAAAAGAATTTATTGTGAAAATGTTTGAAAATACTAAGAGAAAGCTTTTTTTTTTTTTTTTTTTCGTGTGTGTTGATTTTCTGTTAATCAAATTGAAGACAAAATACAGATTTTTTAAACCTTTAAAAAATCTGCACAATATTAAGAGAAAACTAAAAAGGATAATATTTCTGTGGATTTTCTACAGATTTTATTGAAGACAAAATGCAGATTTTTTCCCTCCTCTGAAAATCTGCAGAAATCTTTAATAAATCTTCAAAATAAATTTATTTCTGCAGATTTTTTGCAGATTATTTTTAGCTGGGTCTGTGCTTTAGGTACCCTTTTCTCGCTAAATGGGCGATAGGCGCGCCAAGCGTGGTAACCCTGGCTATTTTGCGTAGTTTCTCTCGGAGCTTTCACTTCCGCGAGACACGCAAAAACGCGCCAAGTAATGTCCCAAAGCATTTTCACCCGGAAAAGACAGGGTTGCCAGAGAATTGAAACAAATAAATACTACGCCTCCTCTAAAAAAAATATTACAAAGTAATACTGTTTCCAAACGTCGCCAAAATCAATGTTGCCAAAATGCGAAATCTATGAAAATGAAAAAAAAAAAAAAAAAATCCGCCAAATCTTTTAATTAAGTCATTAGTATATTGGAAACAGGGTTGCCGGAAAAATACTACGCTCCTTATTTGGGCCGAAAAAATATTACCGTAGTATCAAAAATACTACGTCTGGCGACGCTGGAAGAAGAACGAAACAAAAATAGGTATGAACACGTAACCATGGTAACAACATGAAAAGTTGATTTCCGTTGATAAAATAATTCTTTTCATCTTTCTTTTCAAACAAATTTTATTATCGAGCTGAACCATTTTAGAATCGTTTGGCTTGCTTTACTGAAGGTAAGCCTTGAATTTCGGGATTCTAAAAACAATTATTACAGCTCTCCTGATGATCGTAGAAACTTCGAAAAAACTTCATTTTGTGCAGAAAATTTCAAGCTTTCGAATGACATAAGACTTGAAAATGTGTATGAAATATTTCTTCCCTATTTTATCGAATTTCCGCTAAGAATTCGAATAGAAAAAGAACGAAATGGAATGTTCGAAAAATCGCTTCGAGGTGCAAAACTACATGCTACAAACTAATTTTGTGCCAAGTGGCGTGAAAATCGACCGAACGGTTTTGGCGCTACGCGCGTAACAGACAGAAAGACAGACCCACCTTCAGCTTTATTATTAGTAGAGAAGAAGAGATAGAGATTGTAGGTAAAAAATTGTTTTTCAAAATGAAATTTATTTTTTATCTATCACAAAACTCCATATTTTATCGAAAGATTTTTGGTTAAAAATAAAAACATTGTGCTTTGTTACATGAAATAAAGGTACAAACTACGGCGTCTTCTCCAATATATCCTACATAATAGAATACAGTAGTCACCAACAGTATTTAGAATAAGAGGATAAGGAGCGGAACTTGTACGGAAAAAAATAAAAACAAGGTTCAATTTCTGTGAACTACAAATGTTAATTACTTTTGAATTTTTAGACATTACTTCATCTGTTGGAAAAAATTCTAAATTTTGACCACTTATTGCAATATATTATAGCTACCGTTTCCTTTCAATATTTACGAGCGAAAAATTCCCTCTTGTATGTAAAACGTTTCGTTTAATGAAAAAATAAAATAAATAGATGGTTATAATTTTTAGCCTAATTTGGAGAACCGTGTTCCTAATAATGTTTCTCAATTTTTTTTATCAGTCAGTTTCTGAATACCTAAAATTTGGAGCCAATTGAACTGTAAATGAGCGAGATATCAAGCCTTAGGATGCTCTTATTTGGTGCACTTTCGTTACATATTGAAATAATTATAAATGTATACAATACATCGAAGACGTATTGCAAATGATAAAACCCTCATAGTACAAGCAAAATTATTACAATACTGTATGTGTAAGATTACTACAGTTCTTGTATATGCTAAGAAGAACCGTTTTTTCTTCAATGCAGAAAAATGTGTGAGGCATTGTCGCGCTACGTAGTAATCAAACATTCTTTCTTGCCTTAGCAACTTTTTAACTTTTTTCGAAATGAACTTCGTTTTTTAGAAGAGAAAATATTTGTTTTCTGCATTAGACAAATGAATTCTATGTAATCTCGAAACATGTGGACGATATGATTCTCCATTTATGCGCTTTGTGACAATTACCATTATGTTTCAAATGAAATACAAAACTTTTCTTTCTTTTATACTTCCCGCTTTTGCTACATTACATTGCTTTAGATTTTGTAAAACTAGACACAAATTGATAAACTTTTTTCACGTGTTGATCATTTACTTATATATTTCTATATTGTTGGCAAAAAGATACCTGCTGCTTAGCGGAAAAAAGCAGATGTTTTCCGCATTAAAGAATGAATTCCATGTAATCTCAAAACATGTGTGCGATATAGTTTTGCAGTTGTGTACCTGATGATAGTTTCGTATAAATTTTATTTTTTCTTAAAAACAACCATTATACATGATTTTTTATTTATTTTATACTTTCTGCTTTTGTAACACTACAAATTTGAATTTCCTAAAACCAGACAAAAATTGATAAACTGTTTTCACGTTTTGAGCATTCACTTATATATTTCTACATTTTCCAGTAAAAAAAGTAGTTGGGATATTTTAATACAAAACTATCCTGAAACGAAAACAAGTACGATTTTTTAAATATTTTATCTGTATATCAAATCCTCAAATCCATTTCTACCCCTTGGGTCAACTCTAGTTTAGAGATTTTTTCCCCAGAAAAGAGATCCTACCCGCCACATCATTCATTTCATGGATCCCCAGGGCGTCATTGGGGGAGGCAAAAGTAGAGATTCCGAATTTCAGAAATAAAGCTGGTTAAGAACTTTCGCAAATCTCTAAACTGGGTTTTCCCTCGAAGGACAGAAATAACGCGCTTGGAAAAATTCGCCTGTATTGCTTTCAGTCTTATTCCGATATATCTTTCTGTTAGGAATTGACGTATTGAAATGTATTTTGCCAGTGACTATGTAAACCTTTAAACAAATCAAGATAAAAGCAAGTTAACTCAAATAAATTACAAATTTGTATCTAGAGTAAGTGTATTCTTACAATTTTAGTTATTTTTCGTAGTGTTTAAAGCTTAGGTTTTAATTTGCCAGAGTGATTCGGGGTGACTTTGATCTACTCTGCATGTTATTTGATTCTAATTGCTGCACGAATATTTTAACAGTGATTTTGAATTTATTAGCATACACTGAATATACTACTTTAAATAGTTGCTAAATATGCAAAATTAATAAAAACTAGTGATTAAACCACTGAAATTGATATGCTAACTTGTTGTAAAGGCATCCTGCTGGTTACGATTAATGAGGCGTGCGATTAATGTGATTAAGAGTGAGCAGCACAAAATTTAAAAAATACAATAAATCTACTAATTGATTAAAAACCTTTCATTTTGTTTTTAATTCATTTAGAATCCCAAAATGATTATAATTTTTTTCTTGCATAGACTATTACTGCAAAGAAAGCAAAATCTTTCAACAGCCTTAAATAAGCAGTCAAGAACATATTTTAAACATCAATTGAAGAACTAAGAGCTCATCCCGATTGTCGAGATGGGTATTCAAAAGCATGTTCCTCGTATGACTATTTATGAAAAAACTGTGAAGACATTAAAATATATATAATCATAAACTGAATTTCATGTCTAAAAATAACCAATAAAGTTATAAGATAGCATCTCTTTTTTAAGAAAACGTATATGTTAAAAAAATAAAGCTGAGACTCCCCTCCCCTCAAAAATAAATCAATACATAATAGTTTTTCACTTTATTTTGAACTACTTATAATTTTAGCTTAAACACAATTCTGTACCTCAGAACCAGACTAACGTAAGTCCATTTTCGTCATTTTTCAGTAGAGGGGAAAAACGATGTATTCGACAATCGTTTTTCCCCTCTACCGAAAAATGACGAAAATGGACTTACGTTAGTCTGGTTCTGAGGTACAGAATTGAGAAGAAAGCGAGCAACACACCACCAGCTCGTTCGTTCCATCCATGGACTGCATTTTCGCGCTTTTTAGCACTCGTCAGAATGGAATAGGAATTAAACGAGCTGCAGGCAGAAAACTAGGCCCGTCATTTAGGGGGGGGGCAGGGAGGGTCAATTGCCCCCCCCCCCCGACTTTGGAAAATCAATGTATTGGCATATAAGTGGGTGTGGTTTTTGCCTCTTAATTGGCAAATTTTACATTGCGTATGCACCCTTTGCTTCTCTCCCCCCAGGAAAATTCCGAAATGACGTCCCTGTAGAAAACCTCTTATAGAGCAAATAAAACTAAAAAAAAAAAACTGGTAGCTAATAGAGGTGGTTACTTACTGCTTTATACAATTGAGAAAGCTTACTCTTTTTCCCTATATTCCGCTCACTTCATTTCAGAGAACATACTTTTAAACAACCCCGTTTTATTAAGCGAAATTTGGTAGAGAAACGTTGCATTAAATGAAATGCTTTCTTTGAATGCAAACTAGAGACAGTACGGAACCCACTTTAAAAAACATCTCTGAGAAAAATCACGTTTTGACACATGTAGCGCGCGTACTTGCTGAAATTGAAAAAGTGCGTTTTTTCTTTTTGTAGATGCATTCTGTTATTTGTCTCAACATTAAACAGAATATTTGCCTCAGTATTCGCAAGTCAATTACGCTGACTGAATAATTGATTCATTCTTTGTCGAAGAAGAAAGGGCAGAACAAAGTAATCTCGTGTAATCCTGTAATTCCTACTTCTTGTTATTCTTTCAAACAGATTAAAAGCCAATTACACAGATAAAGAAAATGCCCGAAAGAAATAAACGTGTATGTTAAGAGGTCGTTCTTTTCAACGTAATGAATGAATAGCGTAAAAAATATAAATTCATCGTTTTTATAAGTTTCTAATGGCTATACTGTAACGTAACGAAGCAATTATAAGATGACGAATGTTGACGATGTATAGCAAAAAATCAATTTGCAAAGTTGGTAAATCATAACTATATAAAAAAATAATGCCGCATTGAGAAATAATGACAAATCGTACTGTCACAACACGTGTTCTACGAATTTACATATTATACCCCTTTTTAAAACTGATAATTACTTGATAATCCTTCTAACACATTTTTATAATTATTGTATTGTTTAGTTAATTGTTTTGGTTGAATATGCGAACTAATGTTCTAGAAATTGCAATTAGTGTTCATAAGTATTTCCTTGACAAAGCATCAGT